>JAQPPZ010004272.1:0-145668 GCA_028583015.1 Wollemia nobilis
CAATGATACTCATGTTCTTTGCAAACCCTAGTTCAAGTTCTTCACACAATCAATGGCTTCAACAACAATGCTTATAAAATAAGGTTTTAACAACTCTTTATTCCTGAAAACCTTGAAGCATTAACTCAACACACTCAATAAGGAAACCCTAATCAAGTCCTTTTCACTCCAAATTTATTTTCCAAAAAACCAACCAATCACTCAACTATGGAAGAATGTGCTCATACCTTTTTCTTGATTATTAAGAAACATCTAAAATCTTCCACAACCATAAACACCTCTTTGCCAAGCTCAAAGGAAGGTTAGAAGATGATAAAACTCTCTCTCAAGATTACTATAGCAACGAAAAAATGGTGCACCTCAATCGAAGCAACATAATGTAAATGCGTTATAAGTCCTACAAAAGCGTGAATCAAAGCATGCAAGTAAGATTTAATGTATAACAAGTAATAAAACAAATGGGATGTTCTCCTTTTTAGATAACTTCAAACAGAATTACAATGCCTCCCTTTGAGGACTTGAATCAACTTGATACAATTTGTTACAATAAAGGGGTTCCAAGAGATATCAATATCTCAAAGAACGTGGTGCACATCCACTGTTCTCCCACATGCCCACACTCGAGTTGGGTGGGCTCAATGTCATCGCCACTTACATCAATATGATCCTATAGACACAAAAATCTAACACCTTCTAAAACACATTTACCACCCCACCATCAAATCCTGCACAATAAAAAGATATGCCTAAGTTCTAACTTAGGGATATAAAATCTTGCACATTATCCTATTTTCCCAATTTATTAAATCTAGAAAATCACCTTAGGATATCCTGCCTACCCATTGGACATGTGTCCCAGACACTTCATCCAACACCTTGGCCACATATTATCCACTCTTGTTCCCCTTGTCCTTGCACATGGGGAAGATTACCAACACCCATGCCACAACTCAGTTGTTGTTTTCCCCTTGTCCCTTCACATAAAACAACCTCCTATATCCCACTCCACTTGAAGTCACATCACTCCAATTAATTGAGGCACACTAGGTGACTCATAATAACTGGCCCTTCCACCTGGCAGACCCAGATCTACCACTTGGCAAATGGATCTTGCCACATCCTATCCCCACTAAAAATCCTAAGAGGCCTATAAAGGCACCATTAGTCCACCAAAGAAAGGGGGTTGAACTTGCATATCGATAAGCTACAAAAATTGATCTAGACACAGTGAGATATTGCGAGCATTTACGCGATTTTGTACCATTGGCTTGAATCCCGAGGTGATCTATTCTTCAGTAGAAACCACCTATTCGTAGTTTCACAGTCAAAAATGTGAGTTTGCGATTTCACAACCACAGGTCCATGGTTTCCAACCCACAATCGTGTTTCCACTGTTCCATAGTCCTGAGCATGAATTCACATACATAGCCAAGATCAGTAATTTTTGTGTTAGCAAGGCATTTTTGTTAATTATTTTCTATCATTTGCTTCATATAATCAGTCTCTTAGGGTTTTATGAATATCATTAATCTTATTGTTCAAACATACAGGTGCTACTAATCCCCTTTATTGGTTTGAATTTTTGCAGGTGACAGGTACTTTGGACGAGCTGTTGAAGCTGGAGTGGCTCCTTGCTGGATACCAAAGCCCACTCACCCCTTGAAGCTATGATGAGAGAATGAAGAATACCACATCCTACAGAAGAGTTGGAATATCTCCCCTCTTCTATCACAAGCATTGTATTTTAGAGAGAATAATAATTGTAACATTGCTCCCAACACTCTTGGGGCAATTCAAAATATTTTGTAAAAAGCAATACCAATATCAATACAAAAGGGCATTTTGGCAATCTATTTCTATTTATGTCTTTATTTTTTTTTGTGTTTAGTTCTTTGGTTATAGAAATTGCGATCACGGTGGGACCCCCTAACGGTTCAATTTTTTTTTGCCTTGCTTTTTAAATATATTTGTTGATCTCTGTTTGCTTTTTCATTTTTCAAACAAATTTCAAAAAAAAATATTTCAAAAGCTAACGAAAATCTAGCACCAAAAACTTTGTGTGTTTTTTGCTTTGCATGGTTTATTGCATAGTACTGTCATTTTATTTACATAGATAGTTGTACTTGGTAGTGTACCGCATAATAGCATATGGTAGTGACTTGTTGTCAAGCTAAGAAACTAGTGTTAAACCAAATTCAGTGGTCTTCCCCCATGGCCTCTTAGTTTGGAAACGTCCCTCACACTTTGGTGGTAGGACAAGTAGGCATGCATTCTTCTATGTCCCAAAGTCTTAATGTAGGGCCTTCTAGTAATACCCCTAATACGGACATAGACATTATGCATAGGGCTAATCATGCAACCATACCTGAGACACCTAGGAGTGAACCTCTTGTAGTGGTAGATAATCATGTCACCATGTTTGACATGGATACTGTTAGAATGTACTTGAATGTAGTTGGAATGGTCTTCCCATCATTACCACCACTCTCCATCCCATCTCGTGTTGTACCACCATTACAACAAGAACCCGTATATACTTATCCACAGTAATCGAAACAAGCTTTTACAAATCCTCTTTTTGAGTTGGCTATTGTAGCACTGGCCAACCAACCATCATCATCCAACAAACCACCCCACATATTACCTCAATAACTCACCATTTCCACTAATCCCTTGTACGAAACAATTCCTGTTGTTTCACAAACCCTAACATCCACTCAACCCAATAAACTCATAGGTTCTACATCTCATAATATACCACAGTAAGTGGCAATACCCTTTGCTACTTACCCCCCACTCACTTCCACTACCATGGTTGTTCCACAACCAACATAGCCTACTACATCATAGGTGGTGGTCCCTACTTCAAATGCAATGAGATTTCTTACAGTTGCAGCAAATGATTTTAGATAATGCTAATTGTAGCATAAATCCTAACCCCAACCAGTATTTGCAAGGGATTGAGCACAACTTCCCACCTACATCTTGCCAAAAAAATACCTTCATCCAAGATCCATCTTGGGTAATGCACCCCCGATCCACCACTATGGTTCATAGTCAACCTCCACATCCATATGGTAATACAGTAGGTCAGCATACCATCTTACCTCCATCACCCCATCCATATCATAAAATCCATCAACATCCTTACCATAACATATTTCAGCCAAACATACCCTATCACTCGCAACCTACATACAATCCACCACATTACCAGTAGTATCAAGTACATTCGAGTGTCAGTCCCATGGATGACCCTAGATACTAGTTCTTATAGAGTCATATTGATAGTCTTGCCATGTAAACTCTAGGTTTGCAATACCAAAATCCAACTTTAAGGCAACTACTCAATCATCCTATTCATGCTTTAGTACCTGAGCCACTGTATCCAACAAATTTTCAAATACCCAAGCTTGAATTTAATGGGAAAGAGGACCCTTGTGAACATATAACTAGATTTGTAAATGCATGCTTCAGAATCAAGAGCAATGATGAACTATTGTTACATACTTTTCCTCAGACATTAGGGGGAGAATCCCAGGACTGGTAAAACCACCTACCACATCAAAGTGTTTTTACATTTGAACAACTAGTGGACTAGTTCTTGGAGAGATTCACCCTAAATGTCAAAAAATAAACCACATTAACTGATTTGATTTATCTAAAATAATATGACGATGAATCGGTCTATGACTTTTGCAATCAATGGAGGTCAGTCATGATCAAGTTACCATTTTCTCTCCCTATATCAGAGATAATATGAATGTTTATGAAGATTTGTGCCAGGCCCATCTCATCGCTACTACAAATACAACAGTATAGGACATTCGATGAGGCACTTGCCCAAGAAAAGCTAATAGAAGAGATAAAAATTCATGAAGGTGAGATAAAGCCTAAAAAGAAAGAGTGGCATAATAAGAATCAAAAGGGGAATAACCACGGTCAGTCCAAGACCGCATAGGTTAAACAGATAGTTTTGGACCAACCACAGTTAAATCAACTAGACCAAGCACAAATCCAACAACCCCAACAACAACAACAACCGTAATAATTGAATCATCAAGCAGTTTCACCCCCACAACAGGCACAAAATCATACACAAGCTGTAGAAAGACAACAACATCATTTTAAGCCAAAAAGAAATTACACACCAATACAAGAGCCATATTCATTAGTCTTCCAAAATTTGTATGTGGCAAAACTCTTTACATTACCAGAAATGAAACCTGAAGATCCTAACAAACCAAAAACAAAAGGTTACAAAGAACACCTCTTTTTCATCTATCATAGGCAAAGAGGACATGATATTGAAGGTTGTCATGGTTTCAAAGGAATTGTGCAAGATTTATTGGAAGCAGGTACAATTAAAGTTAACAATCCATTAGCCCAAAATAACTAAAACCTAGGCATCTACCAGACACCTTTGCCACATCGAGAGGTAAATCAACAATTGATAGGAATATCAACTTCAATAGTTCCTCCCAATTAGGTTAATTATGTGTCTCAATTGCCACAAGGGTTTGTAGGATCTATCAGTATAGTCACCTGTGGATAGAGGCAAGCTAATCGCACAACTCAACCTCCAACAACACAACCAACAAATGTGCCCATACAACTTGGACCAAGCATTCCACCACCACCTTTCCATAATCACCCAGTTGTCACCTTAAACAGTCGATTAACACAAAGTTTAAAAATGGCTTTAGCAAAATTATCAATTTATGAGCTAATACAACAATCAACACCCCATAGGGAAGCATTGATGGAAATATTAAAGTCTATACAAGTACAATCAGAAGACCCCAATGCATTCAATTCCTTTGTAGGGAGTGTGCAAAAGTGCATGGAACCCTCAATAGTATTTTATGACTTCAAGGAAAAGCAAATTTTGGTAGATTCAACTGATTCACCACTGCACATAGTAGCTCACATCGACATGAAGCCATTCATGAGAGTGCTCATTGATATTGGTTACTCCATCAACCTCATCACCATACCTGCAATGAAAAAACTCACATCCCATCATCTCACATCACAACTTCCACCTTCACCCTTAGGGCTTTTAATGATGCTTTATGCTCAACTATGGGGAATGTTGTTCTTCCCATCACCGTGGGGGTGAAAACAATACATATCCTCTTCCACATATTGGAAGGAGAAATGCAATATAATATACTTCTTGGATGCCCTTGGATTAGAGAAATGAAGTGTGTGCCTTCAACATTGCATCAATGCTTAAAATATGTACATGAAGGCAAAGTACATTGTATACCAGCTGACACAAAACCTTTCAAGTACTATAATTTAATTTCAAACCCATATGATCCCTTGCTTCCATAAACACACCTAACTATCTAGCCACTCACCATTAGGACCATTCCATCTAGTAACACTTCATCAAAAACACCCGTTCAAGAGGAATTGCCTATTGTTGACCCAAATTATACATCCAAAAGTTTCAGCTCAATTCATCCTTTGAACATTGCATATCACTTTCCAATCACACCAAACCATCCTACTAGCCAACAACCAACTCCATCTAGCACACTTCCAGATCCAACACAACCATTCATATTCACAGCACAACCCAATCCATCCATCAATAAACCATAATCATCATAGACCGTAGTATCTCAAATATGGCCACCTATTATAGATAATCCAACACCACCATTAGAGCCACAACCAAGTACAGAAGAATCCTCTTCATCCATCGAGCCATCAACCTCCCAACCTTTTTGAGTTGCAGTACATCTTGCCAATCCTGGTAATGGTGAGTATATTATTGAAAGTATCACAATTACACCGCCTATTGAGTCAGTAAGAGATTAGGGTCACCCTTAGGACCCACATTTAACCATAGGTGAGATATACAAAATGGGTTCATCATCAAATGCAATAAATTTCATATATGGGGGAGTCGATTCTTCATCTGGTCCATCTTCTCCAGAGGAGGACCATGTAAAAGAGTTTAATGAGAACATTGATTTTTTATCTAACCCATCATTTCCAGTGAGATATTTCCAGAGGATTAATTGGAAAGGATATGAACTTGGATGACATGAACAAGGTCCTCGCTGTATTATTGAGCCAGAATATAGAGAGCCAAATGACCGCTCAGGTCTAGGTTACAAACCTTCCATCACAAGCTCTTCGCTAAGTCAAAAATTCCAAGAACTAGATATTGAGTGCGAAGAAGGAGAAGGAGAAAGTGACAAAGAGGATGAACCTAATGTTGAGGATGATGATATAAATGGTGAATACCTAATCAAAAAAATTTACCCTCATGTGTTTGGAACTTTCTCAGAACAAGCCTTGTAGCAAGAACCAGGATATGAAGATCCACCAGAAATGGTCGACCTTAGGCCAGATTACACACAACTTGTTATGGGACCTCATACAAATGCTAATGGCTTTTGGATAAGTGATGACTGTTATGAAGATGAGACAAAAATAATATTTCTAAATCATGAGCATGAAATTCAAGCTAGAAGAATACTACAAGCAGAGGTGTATCATGAACAACATAATCAAGAGGTAGGAGAACCTAGAGAGGAGTTAGTACATGCAGAATCTATTCAGAGAAATTATTGGTACTAAAAGAAGTTTCCAATAAACCAAACTCTATTTCAGTTGAGAAAAAAGCATGAAATTCCTAAACTAGAACCTCCTCCACCACCTTGGCTAACACATTAGGTCTGTTGCAACCTAGGGAGGATGAGTCATCACCTATCGAATCATAGCCACACCATCTCCATCAAGTCAACATGATTTCTATTGATTTTATCACCCCACTCCGTAATCCATATGATGAAGCAAATCCAATCCATATCGACACTAGCCTCATCACCATGGACAAGATCTCATCCCCGTCATCCATTTCTAAATTTATCCTATTCGAAGAATTGTTGTGTGCTTCAAACGCGTATATTTCACAACAACCTTCATCATTAAATAAATTAGTTTTTCAAACCAAAATAGAGGGGGAAGCCCCAGAGACATTTGAGAATGTGGTAGATGACATCCACCTCATCCCAACTACACATCAACTAGAAGAAGGTTCTCACATGCTCATTGAAGAATCTATAGATGTGAACCTTAGTCAAGACGTGGATAATCCCCAAATTGTCAAAATCACAAAAGAATTATCCGTAGAGGAGAAAGACGCATAATAAGCATGCTAATAAAAAATAAAGAAGTGTTCACCTGGTAATATAAAGATATGCCTAGTTTAGACCTAGACCTGGTAGTCCATAACCTAACACTGGCACATGATGCAAAGCCATTCAAGCAAAATCTTAGGAAAGTCCATCCAATAGTCGCATTAATTGTAAAAGAAGAGCTACAAAATTTATTGGATGTGCACTTCATAGTACCAATTGATTACCCAAAATGGCTTTCAAATATGGTACCCGTTCACAAACCGAACAGAGGGATACATGTGTGCACTAATTTTTGAGACCTAAACAAAGCATATCCCAAATATTACTTTCCTTTGCCCAATATCGATCAACTAGTAGACTCCTGTGCTAGTCATGAAATGCTTTCCTTAATGGACAGATTCTTGGGATACAACCAAATTTGAATTAATCCCGAAGATCAACACAAGATAACATTTACAACACCCTGGAGGACATTCTGTTATAGAGTGATGCCTTTTGGACTCAAAAATGCAGGAGCTACATACCAACGAGCTATGAAGTACATATTTCATGATTATATGTATAATATCATTGAGGATTATGTAGATGACTTGATTGCTAAATCAAAAACACATCTTGAGCACATCAAAGTATTAGAAAAAGCATTCGATCGATTGATAGAACACAAAGTAAGGTTAAATCCTAAGAAATGTGTATTTGGTGTCACATCGAGAAAGCTTCTAGGATTCATTATCTCCAAGAGAGGCATTGAAGTAGATCCAAGTAAGGTAAAAACTATATTAGAAATTCAAGCTCCCAAGAACTTGAAATAATTGCATAGTTTACAAGGAAAGATCCAATCTATCTAACGACTCATCGCACAACTCTCGAATAAATGCAGGCCTTTCAATCGCCTGTTAAAAAAGAGGGTGATATTTTCTTGGAAAACTGAATTTCAAGAGGCGTTTGATGACATAAATAAGTATCTGGCTTCACCACCAGTTCTTACACCACCTTGAACAAGAGTTCCTTTTTACCTATACATTTCTACAACAGACTTTGCACTACGAACAATGCTTGCACAATTCTCACCTTGACGAAATAAGATACATTCTCAAGTATGGAACACTCCCAATAGAAATGACACGAATTGCAAAAATAACATTCAAACAAAAAAAGAGTCATTTTACTCTACTAGGGGACGTGTTATATAAACGTGGTTATGATGGAATATTATTACGATGTCTAAATTCGGTTGAAATAGAATGAACTATAGCAGAAGCCCACGATGGTACTTGTGGTGGCCACTTCAATGGAATGGCCATTGCAAAGAGAATATTGTGCATGGGATACTATTGTCCAACCATGGAAAATGACTATTGGAAATATGCCAAAAAGTGCTAAAAGTGCCAACACCATGCAAATTTGACTCATGTACCATCACACGCCTTACAACTCATTCAAATTATTTGGCCATTTTCACAATGGGGCCTTGATTTGATTGGTAAAATATCACATGCTTCATCAGGACAATATAAATTCATCATAACTGCTATGGAATACTTCACAAAATGTATGGAAGCAATTCCAATGACCATTATGACTGGACCTCGAATAGCGGAGTTCATACTTCAGCATATTATCTATCATTTTGGAATACCCTTAAAAGTAATTTCTGATAAAGGAAAGTCATTTAAGAATAAGTATGTTAGAGCATTGTGCAACAAATTCAAAATTCAACACAGATTCTCAACACCTTATTACCCACAAGCAAATGGGCAAGCTGAAGCAACCAACAAAACAATGGTATCCATTCTCAAGAAACTAGTCAAAGAAAATCATCGAGATTGGCATACTCAACTTCCTTTGGCACTATGGGCTTACAGAACAAGCATTAGAACACCAACAAGAGCAACACCATTTTCATTGGTTTACGGTGCTGAAGCTATATTACCTTTCGAGCTCAAGATACCCTCCTTGCGAATTGCATTACAGGAATTCATGGATGATGACACTGCTAGATAAGCACATCTTGACCAATTAACACTTATTGATGAGAAACGCATAAATGCTCTAGAGCATCTGTGAGTATATCAAGACATAATCAAATTTGCTTACAAAATAAAAGTACATCCTCATGAATTTCAAGTAGGGGATCTAGTGCTCAAAGAAAATCAACATAATACCAATGCATTTCCACACTTGAGAGATAAATTGGGACCAGGAACATATAGACTTGCCAACTTAGAAGGAGAGTTAGAGCCAGAGCCACTAAACATAATGCACATAAAGGCATTTTATGCATAAATCGACTTGCAATATATATGTACATGGCTAAAAAAAAAGAATTTTTTTTATGTTTGCAACATTGCATACATTTACATTTAAAATTGAAATGTATTTACTAACATTTAGCACATTGCATTTGCATATCAATATATATATATATATATTGCATTACGTAAGCATATCACAAGCATGTAGCATCATTAGAATAATCATATAATTGCATCCATCCCATCCCATGTTCAGTAAATATTTTATAGTGGTGATGATACGACCAAATAAAAACAAGTTCCAAGAATTGGGGGTGCCCACCTAAGGCTTTTTGCAATTCAACAAAATATACAACACATGTTATCCTTACATCTACAATCAATTTTTCATTCACTCAATCATGTCTAGTGAAAAGCCAAATTCCAATAATGTGTCCAATTTTCTTTAGGACCAAAGCACTTTTGTCATATTAAGAAAGTCTTGAGTATGGTAGATTGACCAAAACAATCTTGAACCAAATACACTTTTACAAAATCTTAAAAACATTCTGAGTATGAGGACAACACCAACTTAGGTACACCTTGAAGCGAAAAAGTAAAATTCCTTGCTTACCCTATCACGCAACATAGTCCAAAATCAAAAATAGTGGTTTTCACCACTATCACAATAATGCTCCAAATTTAAATAAATGTAGAGTATTAAGGATAGGATCACATTCTCATCACACTTCAGTTGAGAATCTGATTCTCCAAAACTCTATATAAAATTAATTCCAAACACACACCACAAATCCTTAAGGCAAAAATGATCGTACTACATTCCCCTTAGAAAGTTATGCAATCATCCCAAAAGCTTAAAGATCAGATCATTAGACTATGGAGTGAACCTCCATTGGGTCTATAGATGCTTGACTTCTAGTGGAGTAAACTCATGCAGGGCGATATGTCTCTCTCCAAAAAAGGGAGACCTTTGGCCGCACATACGGGTAAGCTAGCTAATAGGTAAACCCGTAATAGGTATCATCCAATTTACTCATTATGGGTCAATTAAATTTACAATCACATGCATTGGTTCTTGATTGCTTAGGGTCATCTCCAACCCAAATATTTAGTAAATAAACTCCACTTGCACACATCTTGGTCTTAAAGAAAGTTAGACAATGATCAATAAAATGGTTTAAATTACTAGAGTGTTTGAGTCTTTGAAAATATTCCACTGTTAAATATCAAAAACCATAACATATTCCATATCACCATAAACAGTATCTTCCATTTTCACATACATATCCACCATACGTAACCCACAAAAAGTCACCAAGATTGGAAACACCCAATTGCAACAATGAACAAGAAAATGGTCAACTACTCTGAGATATAAATGATTACATGAACATCATGCATGCCATCATATAGTTACATGAAAAAATAATTAAAATGCATATTACATATTAGATTGCATTCATTATCATAGCACAAAAAGAAAAAAACATAAATATTGCATCAATAAACCATGAAAAAGCATTAACACAACATGCATATAAACATAACACATGAGATATAAATAAAAAGACCATGTATATATATATATATATATATGGAGGTCACAAAGTACAAAATGCCTGAAGGTTGTATACATTAGAGCACCAAGGCTCATAGCAAAAATGGATATACCAAAAAAAAAGAGACATAAAACTACTCAAACTAACTAGCACCTCCAAGGTCCCTTCGAGGACCCTATGCAGTAGAAGCCCCATGAGAGCTCAACGACCGATGAGTCCTGCAACTCATCTCAATACCTCGAGTAGCAGTAGCAACTGATGATGAAGGAGGAAAAGGTAGAGGAATCTGCCACTCATGTAGAATATTCTCCAACATCTCAATATAAATAGCCTACTTGCACAAGCTCCTCAAACCAGAACCCTATCGGGCTACATGCTAAGAAATCTCTTATCGAAGAGTAGCAACAATAGCTATAGTTTCACCTCCACCTGACCTCACCTGTAGCCGAGTAAGCTCACTCTCTAACTGAGTAACCTCACCTCCAATCCTAGAAATCTCCAAGTCCTTTGCAATAAGAGCATTATTGCTAGGCCCACTGTGCATCCTATCCACCTCACCCTGAAGATGAGTTACCTCGCCCTGATACCATGCCAACTCACCCTTTAGGCAAGTCATCTCTAAAATCAAGCTATCTCGCATAGCCTTTAACAAATCCTAATCCTCATTTTTTCATCGAGGAGGGGAATCACCATCACCACCATCCTCATCATCCCCCTCACCATCCCCATGACCATATCTATCACCATCTCTGCCTCCATCCATTGATTGTTGTACCTCAATAACCACCTCAACCCTAGGAGTACTACGTTGTCAGTGCTTCACCAATCAAGGAGTCTGCTCACCCACCTCTACATCATCACCACTCCCATCATCATCAACAATAGCACTCGATATCCAAGGAGGTTGAGAGGAAAACCATATGCCATACTCGGTAGTGGTACCCACATAATCCAAGTCAAGAAACTTCAAGTCAGAGTCGTTAGCAGGATCATCGACTCACCAAAAATCAGGAGCAACAGGCAACCCAAGCTCATCCCCCATCGATTGTAGGTCATAGGAGCATCAAGCACACCCTGCACCAAACTAAATTGACACTGCACCTAAGAAAACTGAATATACTCCATCTCCCTCAGATGGACACCAACAACCCATCGACCTCACCTAATGCGGCAAAGCTCTGATGCATCCATCACCCAATATAGGCTCCTCCAAGTCTGCCAAATCATGAAATACCTAGAAAGCGAGCTCATAATATATCTGTACTCTGAGGCACCAACCACTGAATGACTGAGCTCCTCACCAAGTAGCCACCTGTAAGCTTGAGGAGAAGTGGCACCACAGGCACAAGGAAGACCAACTGATTGTCCAACAATGATGTGCTCCCATGACCAAACTTGGAGGACCAAACTGCAACCTAGCCACTTTTACCCTTTCCTCTTCACCTCGTACAACTCATTATATATCTGACATAGAAGAGCGGGATCCCATGCCAACCATCGAGGAGAACAATAGGAACCTAGTTCTATGGGATCCTCGATTCCATGGAATTGGGCAACAACATGTTGCTCAAAATGTACATAAGAAAAGTGGGAACGACTCCCAAACTGTTAGCTGTAAAGAGATCAAGATAGGCAATACCCCCCTGTTATAGTCTACATCCCACAAATCTCCAAAAATAGGAAACAAAGCCTCCTTCTTGTCGAGGCCAACACGGACAGAAGGACCCTCGACAGGGACACGAAGAATCTAGTAGATATCCTCTAAGGTAATAGTTAGCTCCCCCGTAGGAAGCTAAAATGTACCTCGATCAAGATTCCAATGCTCAACAAGCATCGACAACATATCCTCATCATCTTGGATAGGGTTCAGCCACCCACAACCATCAAGACCAATGGTTTCTAAAAATGTCCAATCATCATCTGTAAGGGCCTTGCACACTTTGGGAGTAGTGTGAGTCCACCTATGTTGGGCATCAAGGAGTTTAACCTAAAAAAAATAGAATAAACAAAATATTAGAACATTATATATATATATATATATATATATATATATATATATATATATATATATATATATATATATATATATATATATTCACCTACCCCTAGGTGATTGTAAATAAACATACAAAAATAAACAAAGAAAAACAAAACAAACAAACAAACAAAAAATCAAAAAAATATTACCTAACCCTAGGTAATCAACCAGCAATAAACAAAAACAAACAACCAAAAAATCTAAAATTATTACCTAACACTAGGTAATCAACCAACAATATACAAAAAAAAAAAAATCACCTACCCCTAGGTGATTGTAAATAAACAGACAAAAACAAAAAAATAAAACAAAAATAAAAAATAAAAAAAATATTACCTAACCCTAGGTAATCAACCAGAAATAAACAAAAACAAACAAACAAAAAATAAAAAATTATTACCTAACACTAGGTAATCAACCAACAATATACAAAAAAAAAAAAATCACCTACCCCTAGGTGATTGTAAATAAACAGACAAAAACAAACAAAGAAAAACAAAACAAACAAACAAACAAAAATTAAAAAATAAAAATAAAAATATTACCTAACCCTAGGTAATCAACCAGCAATAAACAAAAACAAACAAATAAAAAATAAAAAAATATTACCTAACACTAGGTAATCAACCAACAATATACAAAAAAAAAAAAAAAGTCACCTACCCCTAGGTGATTGTAAATAAACAGACAAAAACAAACAAAGAAAAACAAAACAAACAAACAAACAAACAAAATAAAAAAAATAGTATATATTTTTTTTTTGTGTGGAAAACATCCCAAAAGGGATGCCACTTTCGAGTAAGACCCAAGGAGGCAGGGGTATCCATTCTACCAAAAATGCCCAGGACTCGAAGGAGGCAGATGTATCCTTTTTTTTTTTTTTTTTAATCCAAAAAAATATTACCTAACCCTAGGTAATCAACCAGCAATAAACAAAAACAAACAAACAAAAAATAAAAAATATTACCTAACACTAGGTAATCAACCAACAATAAACAAAAGAATAAAAAATAATAAAATAATAAAATAAAACAACAACAATAAAAGGAAGCTAACTAGAGGCAAAATAACACCTACCTCGGAAAACCGAATGTCACCTTCCGCTCCAGCCGAGACGCCAACACCACCACCTCCATCACCACTCCCCTTGCCAATCTCCATCTCATTACTCACTCACAACAAACCAACAGATGATAAATGGAATGATATGACAATGACAGGGTATAGGCCTATTTATAGCTGCATTTCGTGGTGAAAAATGTGCGTCCGCATTTTTAGGATCGTGCAAAAATGCAAAGCTACGGTTTGAAGCATAAACCACGAACGCGCGGTTAGCACATCAAAACCATGAACCCGCGGTTTCAAGTATGCGCAACCGCACAACCGTGTTTTCAAAAAAAAAAAATCAATCAAGAAAATAACAAAAGCAGAAGATCCAAGATTAAACGACGCCTACTCCGTGGGGTTATAAAACACGATAAGCTCAAATCAAACAAAGCATAATTGAATTGCTAACAGTCACTAGGACAAGTGACTAGGATGATTGGTTCCATTTACATCATTTCATACATGTCAGCAAACCAAATGATATCTGCAAACAAACATAATCACTAGAAGCAACATCAAGAATAATGCTTTCAATTGGCCATTGGGTCTCAATTGTTACCCACTTGCCAATCGAGGGGGTAAGCACGCAAATCAAAATTTTATATACAACAATCATCCATCTTACCACACCAAAGAGAGTTGAGTCCATTCATCAAATAAATTTTGAGTTTCATTAGTTTTTACACCGCATTGTGTTGTACACAACACAATACAAAAATGGGCAATTGTAGACACCAAAATCATACATCTTCTAAAATACATTTACCACCCCACCATAAAATCCTACACAATAAAAAGATATGCCTAAGTTCCAACTTAGGGATATAAAATCCTGCACATTATCCTATTTTTATAATTTATTAAATCTGGAAAATCACCTTAGGATACCCTACCTACCCATTGGACATGTGTCCCAGACACTTCATCCAACACCTTGGCCACATATTACCCACTCCTGTCCCCCTTGTCCTTGCACATGGGGAAGATTCCCAACACCCATGCCACAACTCAGTTGTTGTTGTCCCCTTGTCCCTTCATATAAAATAGCCTCCCATATCCCACTCCACTTGAAGCTACATCACCTTAGTTAACTGAGGCACACTGGGTGACTCATCATAACTGCCCCTTCCACCTGATAGCCTAGATCTGCCACTTGGCAAATGGAGCTTGCCACCTCCTATCCCCACTCAAAATCCCAATAGGCCTATAAAGGCACCATTAGTCCAAAAAATAAAGGGGGCTAAACTTGCATACCGACATGCTACCAAAATTGATCTAGACCCAACGAGATGTTGCAAGCATTTGCACGATTCTGTATGATTGGCTCAAATCCTGAGGTGATCTGTTCTTCAACTAAAACTGTTTGTTCGTGATTTCATAGTAAAAAATGTGAGTTTGCAGTTTCACAACCGTAGGTCCATAGTTTACAGCCCATAACCACATTTTCATGGTTCCATAGTCCTTAGCACAAATTCACATACACGGTCGAGATCAGTAATTTTTGCGTTAGCAAGGCATTGTTGTTAATTGTTTTCTGTCATTTGCTTCATATAATCAGTCGCTTAGGGTTTTATGAATAAAATTTATATTATTGTTCAAACATATAGGTGCTACTAATCCACTTTTTTGGTTTAAATGTGTGCAGGTGACAGGTACTTTGGACGAGCTTTTGAAGTTGGAGTGGCCCCTTGTTGGATACCAAAGCCCACTCACCCCTTGAAGCTGTGACAAGAGAACGAAGAATACAAAATCCTGTAGAAGAGTCAGAATATCTCCCCTATTTCATCACAAGAATTGTATTTCAGATAGAAGAAGCATTGTAACATTGCTCCCAACACGCTTGGGGTAATTCAAAATATTTTGTAAAAATTAGTATCAATATCAATACAAAAGGGCATTTTGGCAATATATTTATCTTTCAATATTTATTTTTGTTTGTGTTCAGTTATTTGGTTATATATCCTTGTCCTCCGATGTTTCCTATCATGTTTTGGCACCTTAATATGCACACAGGAAATAAAAAGAGAATCAAAAGCATAGGTGTATGATATTAAAACATGCAATCCCCACAGCCTGAAAAGGCGCATGTGAGGTATAGATATCAAATGAATCCCAAATGGAGCAAAACTCAAGAGTGATGTAAAAGAGATGGTTTTGGGATGATATCACCTAGTTTTGTAAAATATTGGCAATGTATCGCTGCGTTAGGTCCCGTCGCACTTAGTGAACCTGTAAAAGGTAAGCAAACGATTCTCCTACCAAAACATGTCAGAAACCTACAAAATTTGGTGAGTAAGCATAAAATGACATTTTGAGAGAACCCATGTGATCATATTCTAGATATCCTACCCAAATCCTCCTGCATGCAAAAGTGGGACCCACATACATGCAAATCATAAAATGGCAATATCTCAATCAATATGAGTAAGAAAGCAGTGAAATTTGAACTGAAGCATATCATAGACATATAAAAAATGGTAAATTAAAAATAGTCCTAAAATTGTGCATGAATTTCTATTCATATGGGGGTGGGACGAATTCGACTGTCACAAATTGGGGGGTGCATTGGGGTGGGACGCCTGCCAAAATCTCCTAAATTTTCACACCAATCCAATGAATATTGATGCAAAACTATAGGGGAAGTGTTTTAGGTAAATTTGGTGTGGGTATTCAAACAATGAATTCAGTTTTGGAGTCAAATTGCACCTTCTTGTACCACCCGATAACCTCTCTCGCTAAGGAGAAATTATGGATGAAAAAGGAGCAATAGGGGTGAGGTGATAACTCGGTAGCACTTCGTCATGAATCCTAGAAATAACCTTCTACTTTGGATGAGAATGTCATCCATTTTATAGACCTAGGAGGTCAAATATGAAAAGGACATGCAAGGGCATGTAAGGCCCAAGGGGCCACTTGTCCATCAGGGTGACATGCATAGGAGGGGGAAGAGAATCTCCCCAAAATGGCCTCATTGATGAGGGTTGTCATAGGCATGCCCTGGGTTATGACATGCATGCTTTGAAGAGTAGGGCAAGTGGCATTTTCTGGTGGCCACTTGTCCAGATTTGACTTTTTGCCAGTCAAACCTGCTATTCGCTCCACCCGGGATGAATGCTGCTATTCGCTCTGGGGTGGGACGAATAGAAACTGCTATTCATCCCAGGGTGGGACGAATAGGAACTGGGCCTCAAAAAGTCCCCAATTGACCTGGGAACCTTCCAAAACTACTTTGGGAGTGGTTAGAACCACTGCTTGACCTCTGAGGGCTGCCCTAAGGGCTTTGTGCGTCAACTTTATCAATGCCTTGGTAGCATAATCGGATTGGCACTATTTTGGTGTCTACATATGCCCCTTTTTGAGAAGCACTGTGTGTATCATAGCGCTAAGAAAAAATAGATGACCAAAGCACTCAATGATTAAGGTTACTCAGTACCCTAACCAACTTTAGATGCCCCAATCGTGGAAAGAGCATGCATTCTTGAATCCTTGCTTTTGATGAGCTAAGGAGTCTGCTTTATCTTGGATGTCGTTCAGTCATGAAGCGGGTGTTCCCTAGTATTACACATGCTTACTAGATGCCAAGCATTTTAATTTAATACTTTTGTGCTTGTTTGCTGCCCCAAGCAGGAGCGTGATTGTCTTTGTCAAAGATTCATTGGACGAACGCAATTTGCATGATTGAGTGTTTAATTATTGATTATGAGTATGAGTATGACTACCCCCTCAAGCGACGAGTCAATGAGGGAATGACTTAGGAAGAAAAGTGACGAGTCACTTGACCTAGATGACTTTTGTTGGGTTGCCTTGAGGTGTACTCATGAAGATTATGGCAATTTTGGGAGGATATTACCGATCTGATAGATGTTGCCTGGAGGAGAGAGAGTCAAAAACTTCATTCCCGTGGAGCGGTCCAGCCATCAAGGCTTTCTTAGGGACTAAAGGAGTAACTCTCGGACCTCTATGGTGCTTTTGAATTCTATCTTGAGTTCGAATGAATTCCATCAAATTTGACTTGTTTTTGGTGGGTTTTAAACCATTTTTGGCGCCTTTTCGGAGTAAGAGAGAGAGAAAAACCTTGTTCCCGTGGAGTGGTCTGGCTATATTAGCCTTCTTAGGGAGTAAATTAGAGTCTCTCGATGACCCCGATGGTGGTTTATTGTGCCATTATGCTTGGGTGCGAAATCGACCAAGTTTAGGCAATTTTTATGTTGTTTTTGTAGCCCGTTTGGAGCTGTTTTTGGCTGTTTTGAAAATTCTAAGTTGTATTCATCTCGAGATGGGTCGAATGCAATTTCTATATTCATCCTAGGCTGGTAAAATCACAAAATAATGTGCTCATCCCACCTTGGGATGAGTACAACCCATAATAGCCTATAAAGCCCCTAAAATCATGGTGTGGGGCCATTATTACAAGTTTTCTTTGGTGATTCGAGTGGTGAGGAGGAGGAGAGCGATTGTGTGCAGTGAAGAGATGTTGAACTCAATCCAGGATACCATGAGTCAGTAGACCAGAGCATCAAGCAGAGGATATGGTGCCATATGGGTATGTAGTGACTCCTCGATCGTACTTGGTGCTATTTTTGAATTTTGTTGTTTTATTTTGTTATTTTATTTTTATTTTTGAGGCCTTTAAAAAGGTCAATTTGTGAAGCATAGGAATGCTTACTAACCTTGTTTTGTGTTTCTTATTAGGTGGTGAGGGGTCGGTATCATAAGTCAAAGCTTTTTGAGACCACCCGGGATGCCTTGAGTGAGGTGGATTGGGAGTGGCTAGATGCCTTGGGCCTTAAGCAAGTGACACGGTTGGAGCCTGTGATAGGTGACCGTGCCTACTTGAATGCCTTGATCAATTTGTGGGACCCTCATACTAATACCTTTCACCTCCCGACAGGGGATATGATGGTGAATTTAGATGATGTTTATCAGATTTTGAGGATTTTGATAGAGGGGTGACCCATCAGGACTACACACCGTGACCTGAGGGGTGCAGTGTTGACTCGGTACTTTGGTGGTCGGGCGGAGGATGTGGAGGATGACTGCTTGAAGGGAGGGATATTGGTTGGGTATTGGTATGGGGAGAAGGTATTGAAGGTGAGGCATGCATTACTTATGACCCTCATCTCCAATATGCTTCTACCTGACTCCTCAAGAGTGAGGTTCCCATGGAACCTGTTGGAGCTAGTGTTTGCCTTGGTGGCAAGCACTAAGGAGGAACCATTGGTGATGGCATGGGGGACGACATTATTGGCATAGCTCTATGATGAGTTGTACGAGATCCATTATCAGAGGTGAAAGGGGATAGGGTGTAGCTATCTACTACAGTGTTGGGCATGGGAGCACATAGTTGTGGAGTGGCCATAGGGACTACCATGGATGACCCAGGGTGAGCTGGTAGATCAAGAGATCGGGTATGCCATCCTCTGGCAGAGGACACAGGAGGTTGGGTAGAGTAGGTATTGGGTGGGTGACATAGGTCACTATGCCAAGGCTTTTGTTGGGTTGGCAATGGGTGATGTGAGTTGGCGGCCTTACAAAAATTGCACGACGTGGCTTGAGGCTAGGGAGTGGCTATGGAGGAGTAGGTGAGGTAGGTGGCTGATAGGGTGGCATGATACAGAGAAGGATTTCTTCCCTTATGAGTGGGTGACATGGTAGTTTGGGGTATGCTAGGGGCTTCCTAGGGTGCCTATGATCTATAGGCACCATGGGGATGAGAGGACCCTGACTTGGCCCATAGTGGTGGAGACGGATGAGGTGGTAGACCCGGTTATAGTGATCCCTAATGTGGATGATGTCGAGATGATAGCTGAGTATGATACATGGTGGGTGATGTAATGATGGTGGGGTGAGGAGGCCCTTTTGGGTGATGCAGCGATGGAAGCTGAGGATATGCCTTAGGATGTACCTGAGGAGGATCAAGTGAAGGCTCCCTACCAGATGGAGGAGCAGGTGGATCTCCTAATCATGGATGATCAGGGTGATGAGGGAGATGAGGATGTGGGTGATCAGGGGTTGCCTGAGTAGTAGGATGTGCTAGTGGATCGGTATGTCATGCTGCAGATGGAGCTAGCCATGGTTAGGTAGGAGAGGGATCTCCTACGAGCATAGGTATAGGGGCAAGGTGACCCGATAGAGGTTAGGACTCTATGGGCATGGGTGCAGGAGTTGGAGGCTGAGGTGGGGTCATCACTGGCCCAGGTGCTATGGGTGGTGGATACATACCAGGCTTGGGAGGCTCAGGGTCAGTGCTACAAGAGTGAGCTAGAGCGAGAGGTGATCCAACTCGAGGGATAGCTGCCAGAGTTGGATGGGGGTAGTACCTCACACTAGACCCGATGGAGTGAGATGGAGTAGTCCGCTTTGTCCAGGTGGAGGATTGAGGTGGCTAGGGGGAGTCGATAGGAGGACAAAGTGGGTAGCATCAGACCAGAGAGGTCTCAGTGGTCGCACACCATAGGTGGGAGTACTAGTCGCAGCATCGATCCTGCGTGATCATGGTGGCCGACATGGATAGGGTTTCCTTTTTGGTATTGGTGAGGTCGGAGGACCTACTTTATTGTAGCCTACGGGCATTTTGAAAACTATGATGTACTATTTTTACCCCATATATATATGAGATTTTGTTATGATCATCAAGTGTTTCATTTATTGTTTTATTTGTATGAATGCAATGTGTGTATGGATTTATTGATGATGTGTTAGATGCTTATCATGTATGCATATGGATGCAATGAGATGGTGATGGATAGGTGTCATGTATGCATGTGTATTTGCTATGATTTGATGTGATTTGAAGCTATCTATATGCATGGATACATAGTGAGATGAACTATTGGGATGGTTGGTAAAAATGAGTGTGGTTAATGATTTGATCTACCATGTTTTAGCATTATGGACTGTAAAACACATGAACACTCTTTGTTTGTTTCTCTTTTCTTTTTTTTTTGTAATGGGAATGTGAGACCATTATTGCGATGTGGTGAAATGGAGTGAATGAAATGACATGTGTAAAGAATGTAGGTGAGGTTTTTATGAGACTCAAACACTCTAGATGATTTGATCAAAGGTTGTATACTGACTATGCAAGACTTTTTGACAAGGTATGAATCTGCTAGGATGACCAAGGTACTTCATATCCCTATGTGTGCAAGTGAGTTCATTCCTGTGAGATGCATAAGGATACCGCCAGTGCCAAGTAGGCTCTCAACCAAACCTGTACTGAGGATCACCCAATGAATGCCACCATCCTAGGTTTCGTACTAAGTATGACTAGACCACTAGGCAATCTAGGTTACCAAAGCTAGCTCATCCACATGCAAACATTGGTCTACACACATGCCCAAAAGCTAATGTGGTAGACATATCATCATGCGGGAGGCTACCGCCATTGACAGATAGGCTATCCACCAAACCCATAATGAGGATCACCTTATGGTTTTCCAAATGTTGAGAGTTCCAGGGATTCAAGTTCGACTCCCTACTTTCTTCAATTTTATTGGGATACTTGCTCTCATATAGAGTGATAAGAATCACTATTTATTTTTCTCTTTTTAGTGACAATAATCACTGTTTATTTTGAGTTTTTTCTTTTTCTCTTGAGCAAGGGATTTGAATTTTGAGTGATGGGGATCACTATTTCTTGTGCTTTTTGATGTGTGCACTTTTTGATTTTTGTATTTTTGTACTTTGAATTTTTGCTTTGTGGGGGTTTGCAAATTTAGACTGTTGCAAACATGTGACAATGTGGGATTTTGATGACAAAAAATGGGGGAAAACCACTTATTTTTGTGGGGGGAATTGGGTAGGGGAGAACTTGTCCTTTTGCCAACTCTCAACATTCTTGAACCATTCACACAGGGGGATGAGCAGGATGACCTTTCAATGTAAGGTAACCTAGACCACTTCATGGATTTCATCTATCTTTGTGCAAAACTTGGATTGTTAATGATTAATTATGTTTGGGATATGATGTACACAAGGCATAATCTAAGCAAGATTCTACCTCCTAAAAATCAAGCTAGCTTTCTACCAAACCCGAAGAGAAGCTAGAAATGGTTGAGTGACCAAAACCTCTAATGACATTCTAAAACAAATGATTAGGTGAAGGAGTGGACACAAATATGGAATGTGAGAATGTGGGTGAAAATGATAAGTGGAACATTGAACTATGATTACTTTCACAACATTGATTTTGAGCGATAAGTGATGTACCATCATGGTGCTAGACATGTATGAGCAACTCTAAAATGTAAAGTGCAAATGATGAGTATGTCTAAATGCAAGAAATGATAGAATGCAATGGGATGCAATGTGATGAAATGCAATATTTTTGTATTTTTGATATTTTGATGATGATTTTGAAATGCAATGCGATGCAATATTTTTGGATTTTTTTGATATTTTGATGATGTTTTTTTTTTGTATTTTTGATTGATATATATGTATGTGCATGTGACCAATGGGCTTATTGGGGGCCATTGGGGCATTTGGGTGACCAAAGGGCTTATGGATGCCTTTGGGGATTTTTGGGTGACCTAGATGGTCATAGGCCACCTAGGAGCATTTTAGGTTGACCAAGCGGGATATAGGCACCCTTGGAGCATTTTGGGGTGACCTAGATGGTTCTAGACCACCTAGGAGCATTTTTAGGTTGACCAAGCGGGTTAAGGCACCCTTGGAGCATTTTGGGACACTATGGTGCTCTAAGCATGAAAAAACCTCAAATGGATGATGTTCAAGGGCTCAAGATCTTTGAATCCTTCGATAGAGGCCAGTCGATATGTTCCAGGTCCTATCTGACTGGTGATGACAAAAGGACCTAACCAGTTTACCACAAACTTATCCCTTAGATGGGATGGCAAATTAGAATTTTGTTGGTTCTCTTTTAGGATGAGGTCACCAACCTAAAAGTCCTTGAGGTGGACTTTCATATTGTAGGCTCTCTTTAGTCGCTCCTGATAAATGTGTAAATTCTCTAGGGCATGAAAGCGTCGCTCATCAAGCAACGTAAGTTGGTCTAGTCGAGCATGTCATGCAGTATCATCATCAATGAATTCTTGCATGGATATGCACAGTGAGGGGATTTATAGCTCTAGAGGCATGACTGCCTCTACACCATACACTAGTGAGAATGGGGTTGCCCCAGTGGGCATCCGAATACTAGTGCGGTAAGCCCATAGGGCAAGAGGGATTTGTGTGTGCCAATCCTTATGGTTACCATTAACTATCTTTTTAAGGATGGCAATTAATGTCTTGTTTGAGGCCTCTGCTTGCCCATTTTCTTGGGGATAATATGGTGTCAAAAAACTATGTTTGATTTTGTACTTATTCATTAAAGCACATACAACCTTATTTTTGAATGACATTCCATTATCCGAAATGATTTTGGATGGAATACCAAAATGATAAATGATATGATTCATTATGAACTCCACTATGTGGGGTCCTATCATCGAGGTAAGGGGAACTGCTTCCACCCACTTGGTGAAGTACTCGGTCATCATGATGATGAACGTGTGATGGCCCGAGGATGCGAGGGCGATCTTCTCGATTAAATCGAGTCCCCACTATGAAAATGGCCAAATCGATTGAATCGGTTGCAAGGCCTAGGAAGGTACGTGTGTCAAATTAGCATGGTGTTGACACTTCAAGCACTTCCTAACATATGCACAACAATCTCACTCTAAGGATGGCCAATAATAGCCCATGCGAAGAATGCACTTTGCGATGGCCATGCCGCTAAAGTGGCCACCACATGTACCATCGTGTGCTTGGGCAATTGCCCAAGTAGCTTCCTGTTGTTCTAAGCAATGAAGGAGAATTCCTTCATAGATTCGATGATACAAAATGTCTCCTAACAAGACATGCTTTGCCACTTTCTACTTGAGTGTTCTTTTGGTGGCATGCGACAATCCAGGTGGGAGGCTACCAAGCTTGAGGTAGTCTCGAATGGGAGTATACCAATCCTACTATGTAGAAGCTTCGATGATGTGAATGACCTAGCCCTTTAAAATTTCATCCCTAGAGAATGTTGATTGTGGGAGAACTTGTAAGAATAGCATGGTGCTGCTATCAAAAGGGGTTTGGGGGAATAAGGACCCCCAATCAGCATGATTCAAGTGATCATGAATTTGTGAGAACCTATCATGAGATGGTTCAATTTGAATCATGTGGATGCCTGGCATGGCTTCAGAGCTCTCACGCTTCATCACAGGTTGTGATAGCATTTTAACATGAATGGTGGTGATGTCATCTAAAGGGTTCTATGGGATGAGTGACCCCAAGGAGGCCATAGTATCCGCAAAATGATTCGATGATCGAGGGATTGCCTCGATATCGTACCATTCAAAATTTACCAAGAATTCATCCACAAGGGCCTTATAAGCTTGTAGCACTGGACATTTGCACTAAAAAATCCCTTTGACCTAGTTAACAATTAGTAGGGAGTCACCAAAAATGTTAAGCTTTTTTATTTTCATGGCGATGGCTGCTTGAAGACCTATGAGCAAGGCTTCATATTCTGCATTGTTGTTAGTGCATAGGAAATCAAGTTTAAATGATAGAGGCAATGGAGCCCCTTGTGGCGTAAAGAACATGACTCCCATGCCACCCCCTCACTCGCATTTGGAGCCATCGAAGAACAGGGTCATATCGGCCTGGATCTCAGGCTCATCAAAATCTGGCGATTCTGAGATATGGAAGACCCCATCATCGGGAAACTCCATGCTAAGAGGTTGATCATCCTCAAGAGGAGCCTCCACAAGCTGATCGATGATGACCTGACCTTTGATAGATTTTTTTGATGAATTCTAGGTCAAACTCCATCAACAACATGATCCATTTCATCATGCGACTACTATGATAAGTGTGACTCATCATGTATCACAATGGATTCTATTTCGACACAACATGTGTGGTATGCCCTAGCATATAATGGCATAGCTTCCTAGTGGTGAAAACCACTGCTAAGCACAACTTCTCGACATATGCGTATCAAACTTCATAACTAACCAGGGTGCGGCTAAGATAATAAGTAGCTTGCTCTTTGAAAAACTCATTCTTCTAGGCTAGCATGGCTCCCAGTGCGATCTCAATGGCTGAGATGTATAAGTAGAATGGTATTCCTAGTCGAGGAGGTGCCAAGACTAGTGGTGAAACTAGGTATTGCTTTATTTCATCAAAGGCTTCTTGGCACTCATTATCCTAGTGGAATGCAACTCCCTTATGCAATAGTCTATTCATTGGCCGACATTTATCCGACAACTATGCTATGAAGTGCTTGATAGATACGATTTTTCCTTGCAGGCTTCTCACTTGCTTGATGGTAGTCGAGGGAGGCATTTCTAGGATAGCCTTGACTTTGTTAGGGTCTACCTCGATGCCTCACTTGGAGACTATAAAACCCAAGAGTTTTCTAGATGTGACACCGAAGATGCACTTCTTGGGGTTCAGCCTGACATTGTGCTCAATGAGGCGATCGAGGACTTTGCGTAAGACATCGGGATGCTCATGACGTAATAGAGACTTAGCCAATAAGTCATCCATGTAATCTTCTAGAATCTTGTGCATGTAATCATGGAAGATGTATGTCATGGCCCGCTGATAGGTGGCGCCAGCATTCTTGAGGCCAAAGGGCATGACCCTATAACAAAATGTTCCCCAAGGCGTTGTAAATGTCATTTTGATCTGGTCTTCTAGGTTGATACGAATCTGATTGTACCTAGAGAAACCATCCATGAGGGAAAGCATTTCATGGCCTATTGTGGCGTCTACCAGTGCATCGATGCTAGGAAAAGGGAAATCATCCTTAGGACTCACCTTGTTTAGATCTCTGAAGTCTGTGCATATGTGAATCCTCCCATCAAGCTTCTTGATGGGAACCATGTTGGACAACCATGGTGGATAGTCTATGGGGATAACGAATTGGGCATCCAAAAGCTTTTGTATCTCATATTTCACCATCAAGGCTACTGTTGGATGCATCTTTCATAACTTTTGCTTTATCGGCTTGACTGCCGGGTTGAGTGTCAAATTATGCATGACCAGATTTGGGTCTAGTCCCGGCATATCCTTATAGGACCATGCAAAAGCCTACTTTCTCTCCATGAGAATCTGAATGTACATGACTTGCTCTTTAGGGGATAAGCCTTCCCCTAGCTTGATAAACTATGGATTATTTGGATCTGAGCCTATGTCTCGATCAATCATTGGCTCGAATGACATATGTGATCCATCCTCCAACTGATGTGGAGTCGAGATCAAGTGGATGTCATCTGCTGAGTTAAGATCATCAATAGGAATGTCAGGTTCCTCTTCAGCATGAAAGACATCCTGAGTAGGCCTTGGGGTGAAATGAAACATCTCACCACATGGCCAGTACTCAGAAGGTGATGGGGGTGAATCAGCACGGTCCCAGTCGATGGCATCTAGGTCGAGATGCAATGGCTTGGAAGGATCGACTGGATTATGGAGTGGTGTGGTCAAATCAATGGAGATCATGTTGATGGAATGGATTTGTTCTCCAGGACCATAGGTGAAATACTTCTCATTAATATCACTTCCTACCCCCAAGTGTGGTGGTGGGGGAATAGGGATCACCGGATCCTATCTATGAATAGACTGCAGGATGGGATCATTGGGCTCAAGGAGCTCCATATATGTCGATGGGTCAGGAAAGACCACATGATAAATCTAGTCTCGATTGACTGGTCTTGCCCTTAAGCGTGGGCCAACGTGCAGTTGACGATACACCTCATCTATGTCGATGGGCTCGTGATGATGATGCAAATAAGGAGGACCAAGATAGGCCCTCTCCATCTCATCTTCATCATCACTATCGTATATGAATCCTTCGCCTCTACCCATAGGAATTGGGTGATTAGGCTGATGAGGTCCCATATATGCTCGTGCCTCATAATCATCATCATGGATGAGGACTTCTTCACTCTCATCTTGTGGTGCCATTGGCACGTGAGGATCGAGTAGTTCGAGCAAATGGATGGTGCCCTCACTAGGTGGTCTAACTTCTTGAGGGCAGACCGGCTCTTCAGGAGGCCAGAGATACTTCCAGATAGGGTCATCTATGGGGAACATGTACATGAAGTCCTCCTGCTCATCATCAATGGGGATGACCTATGAATGATCATTGTCTGACTCAAAGGGGTCATATGGTGCTACCTCGTAATCAGACTCATCTCCCGAGGTCCATTCATAAGAGGGGCCATCATCGCAAACATGAGGACACACTTGCGAGCTCTCACCTCTCTCAGAATGTGGGAGGATGTCGCTAAAGATCATAGGGCTCCCATTCGATATCGAGAAATAGTCCCCTAATGAGTAGATGGTATGCGGGTTGGCGTACGGGTCTCAAGCCAACTCATCTCTCTGTCCTATGCATAGGTGATCCATGCCATCCAAGAGGACATCTAGGGGCAAGGGGTTGTTATGCCCTAATACTGACTTGTCGTATGACATCTGATATTGTAGTTGAAAGGGGGCATGCATGCCTTGCTCATATCGGCCTAACCCGTAACCATGCCAATTGCATAGGTCAAAATACTTTAGTGCGAAGTCTAGGTTAGAAAAATAATCGATCCTTTTCTTGAAAGGCTCCTCATCCTCCTCCTCCTGTTGGTATGTCTCTATGCCACAGTCAAGGACCCCATATATGAATTTTTTTTTATTAGAAGGGAGGCCTAAAGGAATAATGGTACCCCTTAGAAGGAGTGGTCTGCCCATGTCCTGTATTGACTCAACTGCAAGTGTAGCCATGACATTCCAGACTATGTACTCCCCCAGACCTGTGTTAGCCATCTCAACTATGATCGATGACCGAGGTGATGGGGGAAATGGGAGCACCTCTTGGGCCCATTCCATGATGGGCTCATCGATCGACCGTTCCTCCATCACGCTAGGCATCTCTTCAGAGGAGATGGTGGAAACTATTTGGGGGATCTCTTCCATGAGTCTCTTCCCTATGTCCTTCTACAACGGGGCCGTGGATGATGGTGGTGCCTATGAAGGAGCTGACGATGAATATGGGATGGACTACGATGAAGATGACTCTATCGGAGGGGGTGATGCTAGAATTAGACCCAAATGGGACTTATTCAACTGAAAGTCTAGATGAGGTGATGGTAGGGTCGATTCAGGAAACTGTTGCACCAGGTTGTAGTATTTGAAGGGTTCTAGGTCCGTCGAGATGATGTGAACCTATCCTTCATACATGTATTTTAGGAACTGGTGCATGATTGAAGGGACACACTTCATGTTTCTGATCCAGGGTCTACCCAGCAGGATGTTATATGCCATCTCACCCTCTAGTATGTGACACAATGTCGGAATCATCTTTTGCCCGACTTGAATGGGCAGGACAATTGTGCCAACTATCGAGCATATAGCATCGTTGAATGCTCGAAGGGTGTACATGGATGCAACAATGTGTGATGTTGGTAGTTTAAGATGCTCTAGTGCCATTGTGGTAATGATATTACTAGATGAACCAGTGTCTATCAGAACTCTCTTAAATGGGGTCCCATTCACGCATGCGATGATGTGCAAAGGTGGGTCCACTATGTCAATAGGGATGGGCCTTAGTTCATCTTCCCTGAATGTAATGACTGGATTAGTGCATTGGCATACATGCCCCATGAAATTTTTGAATGAATTCACTTCCTGGGGTTGTAGCTCAATGGCTTTTAGAATCTCCATCAAGGCCTCCCTGTGAGGCTGCGATTGTTGAATTAGCTCATAGATGGAGAGCCTAGCCGATGTGGTCCTCAAAATATGAGTGAGTTTGGTCTAGATCATGGCCACAGGCCTAGGCAGGGGAGTCTATACTAGAGGTGGTGTAGCTCATGAAGTCGATGGAATGTCACTTGGAGCCGCAGGAGCTATAGCTGGACTTGGGTACTTCTTGTTCCATGTCACAATGCTCACCATGCTCACAAATCCCTGCTCGGGATAGGCCTGATGGACCTCATTTACTTGTGTTGTGGGCTTGGCCTGCCCCCCATGGGATGGCAAGGGGTCTTTGTAGACCTCCATCTATTGGTTGTTTGGCACCATGGGGTTGTCTACCATGAGAGCTTTGTTGTCGATTAGGTCCTGCACCAAGTTCTTGAACTTGTAACATCCAAAGATGTCATGACCCTTTTGATGGTGGTACTTGCAATACAAGTCTTCTCGGTATCCTTTAGGTTTTGGTGCATTAGGATCCATAGGTCTACTCTCAGGTAGGTGGACCAAATTGGCCGCATAAAGGTGGGCAAACAAGGAATCCATAGATTCTATTATGGGCATAAACTACCACCTGGGGTGGCATTGTTGGTTCTGCCCTTGTTTTTTATTTTTCTTCTCATGCTTCCTAGGGGGCACGACATGATATTCTACCTTTTGAGGTTGCTATGCTTGTGTTGGCCCTGGGACACTAGTGGCAACCTAATTAACCATGATGGGTTTTGGTTGCACTGTGTTGGTCTTAGTGGTCTTGGTCCACTCCTTGTGAGGTTTTGCAATCTCACCCTCTTGGATCTTGATTTCTTCGATGGTCCTAGCCTATGCTAGGGCATCCTCAAGAGTCGCATACTACTGAAGCTGTAGTAGAAAGGAGATGGGTTTTAGGTAGCTCTTAGTAAACATCTGGGTCAACTCCGATGTAGGGAGTAGATAGGGCACCTTTGAAAGCATGGCCCTCCATATTTTTCCATAATTGTTGATTGACTCATCGTCATACTGCTTAAGACCATCTAGGTCAGCAAGTGTCACCTTCCTCTTGGTATTGAAGGCAAAACATTCTAGGAATGCATCCACGAGCTGATCTAAGTTGTGGATGTTGTGCTTCAGGAGTTGTGTGAACCAATCAGAGGTAGGGCCTACGAGGGTGGTCACAAAAGTCCTTAGAAGCAAGGCATCATTGTCCTGGATACCAAAACATTGGCTCAGGAAATGGGTGACATGCTCCTGCGCATCCTCTTCCCCCTTAAATGTGGCCAACTGAGGCATCTTGAATTATTCAGGGTAGGGAGGCATAGGAACCGATGGATGCATAGGGTGACTATGGAGCTGATGTAACGTAGGCTTTTGGGGCCTAGAGGTTCTATTCTTGAATGACTCGAGATGCTCTAGTCGTGCCTTGTAGGCATCGAAGGACTTGATCTCCTCTTCTTTATCCTGTTCCTACAGTGGGTTGCGAGGAATGTGAGGCCTATTATGGGGTGGCTTTGGAACAACCCCCTACCTTGGTATGGCATCTCTACACATTCTTCTTCCAGCTCGTATCCATCATACTCCTCGTAAGGCATCTCTGGAGTTGGTCTATAAACTTGTGCGGCCACACGCAAAGGGCACCCCATATTAGTCCTAGGAGTCAAATCTTGATCGAACCTAGGAGGTCTAGGAGGTAATCCTCTATAAGGTCTAGGTGACCTCTCTCAGATTGGGAGTTGTTGCCTCCGATAGGTCTTCGCCCTATGAGTGCTAGGGTTGGAACCCACTCATGTAGGGTCTTTTGGAACAACTCATTGGTTTGACGTTGAATACATTCCTTTTTGAGCTGATGTAGGTGGTCTAGTTGCTCCTTATCATGTCGAAGTTATTTAAATTGAGCTTGGCATTCTACGTATTTGGCAAACGCCTATTGAATTTGTTCTATTGTGTAGGGTCTAGGTGGCCTAGATGGTTCCCCTTGATCTCTCTCTTGGTCATGATGATCTGAGATCTCTATAACGCACTTCCCTCTATCGAGGTTGGTCACGTTCACCTATGGCTCTGGATGAGGTAGGTGTTCCCTATACTCAGTAGGTGTGGAGGTACAACACCCATGCATAGTGAATTGCTCTTGAGGAATGTCATGGACTTCCTCATATATTCCCTCATGAATGAGGAAAGGTAGGTTCTGAATTGGCCCGCTCTGCATGATGAGCCTCATACTCATCCTGGTATCTAGGCTCCCTAGTCCTAATCGGGTGGCATAGGGGTAAGGTGTGATCATCACACCCCACCCAATGATCATTGTGGGGATCTAGCCCTTGAGTGGGTGCTTTCGCTCTAGCAGGCACACAAATGCGTGGTACTGCCCTATCTCCATGTGCCTCTTCATGCACTAGCCAGTCATCATCAAAATGAGTGTTTGATGTGTCCATATAATGGGAGCATTCTCCCTGAGTTGGCTCTTGGTGCACGGGGGCATCCCATCTGGGGGTCTCTTGGAGACCCTGCTCTGTCCTAGCTATCCTAGCGGTCTACGGACTGGGGTGAGTGTCTGCCCTCCAAGGTGGTATAACCAGATCTCGGGGGCTATAACGGAGGTGACTTGTGCCTCCATGTACACTCTCCATAGCGTCCGCCCTTGATTGGGCTTGGATGCGGGTGAAAACCATTGCAATGAATGTTCTATCAAATATTTAATGTTTATCTTCTTTACAAATTTTATGAAACAATATACCAGAAAGGGAAACACATAGTCAAATAGATGTTTATCTTTGTTAATGTATTAGATGTGTATCCTAAAACTAGTTTTAGTGTGTTTCAAATTTTTTGTAAAGAGACCTTATGTCACATGTTTGATAATTGTTGGATGATATTCTCAAGTTTAATGGATTTCACCTGTATACTTGCAGCTCGACAACCTGGCTATGAACTCTAGGTTGCATTATCCTACCTATAATGTGTGGTAATGAAGCCCACACATGGCCAAGGAGCACAGGTCCTACTAGTTCCTCACCCAGTTCACCCGTAGTCTACGATACACCTCCCCGAAGGGTGATGCATGCTATAACCCATGGGCTATGATGGATCTTGGAACCGACCTTGGCATGATGGATCAAGTTCATGGGATTTGAGCCAAGTGGATGGAGATGAAACCCACCGTCACTTGCACTCTACCAACGGTTGGGGATGAAGTCCAACTCGTTAGCGTTTAAGTGGATCATGGTGTGTGTGATTCCTTTTAACCCAAAATAAAGCAAGAAATAGAGCATTCAATGATTTTTCACTAAATGCAAGCTTTAAAGCAATGTTTTACTTTTAGAATATTAAAATATGGAACATGGAAGTCACTACACTAAGCTAGGAAAGCAACTCTAAATGAAAACTCACCGATGGGCGAGCATCAAGCAATCAGGCCAAAGAAGATGCAATCCTAATTAAGATTTTCTACTTTGTGTATGTTTTTGTAATTTTGCATTTTTCATAAAATAAATTGTGATAGTTTTTAATTTTCCTACTTAAGCACACAAAGCGAAAATCAACAAAAAACAAGGTTCTTCAAATGAAAAACAGGAAGAAAATAGCTCAGACCCTACCTCTTCTCTGCCATTGTCTGCTGATTCTGAAATCCAACTTAGAAAACCTATTATTTTCTATTCATCCCAGGGTGGGACAAACTATAGGTCTACATTCATCCCAGGGAGGGACGGATTTGAATCCATCCCAGGGTGACACGAATAGCAGTCCAAAGTTCGCTTGGGTCTGGAGTGACTAAAACATGCAACAAAAAAAGGTGAAAAATCAAGTTAGAAGATCACCTAAAGTAAAAGGGACTAGGTCCCACAATGATCACCACTATAGAAATGGAAAAATGGTGCATCTCAATCGAAGAAACAGAATTTAAATGTGTTATAAGTCCTATGAAAGCGTGAATCAAAGCATGCAAGCAAGAGGCAATGTATAACAAGTAATAAATCAAATGGGGCATTCTCCTTATTAGATAAATTCAAACTGAATTAAAATACCTCCCTTTGAGGACTTGAATCAACTTGATACAATCTATTACAATAAAGGGGTGCCAAGAGATATCAATCTCTCAAAGAACGTGGTGCACATCCACTGTTCTCCCGCATGCCCACACTCGAGGTGGGCGGGCTCAATGTCGTCACTTCTTACGTCAATATGATCCTTGTCCTCCTATGTTTCCTATCATGTTTTGGCACCTGAATCTCCACACAGGAAAGTAAAAGAGAATCAAAAGCATATGTGTATGATATTAAAACATGCAATCCCCATAGCCTGAAAAGGCGCATGTGAGGTATAGATATCAAATGAATCCCAAATAGATAAAAACTCAAGAGTGATGTAAAAGAGATGTTTTTGGGATGATATCACCTAGTTTTGTAAAATATTGGTGCCCGATCGCTGTGTTAGGCCCCGTCGCACTTAGTGAACCTACAAAAGGTAAGCAAATGATTATCCTACCAAAACATGTCAGAAACCTACAAAATTTGGTGAGTAAGCATAAAATGACATTTTGAGAGAACCCATGTGATCATATTCTAGAGATCCTACCCAAATCCTCCTACATGCAAAAGTGGGACCCGCATACATGCAAATCATAAAATGGCAATATCTCAGTCAATATGCATCAGAAAGCAGTGAAATTTGAACTAAAGCATCTCATAGACATATAAAAAATGGTAAATTAAAAATAGTCCTAAAATTGTACATGAATTTCTATTCATATGGGGGTGGGATGAATTCGACTGTCACAAATTGGGGGGCGCTCGAGGGTGGGACACTTGCAAAAATCTCCTAAATTTTCACACCAATCCAATGAATATTGATGCAAAACTACAGGGGAAGTATTTTAGGTAAATTTTATGTGGGTATTCAAACAATGAATTCGGTTTTGGAGTCAAATTGCACCTTCTTGTACCACCCAATAACCTCTCTCGCTAAGGAGAAATTATGGATGAAAAAGGAGCAATAGGGGTGAGGTGATAACTCGGTAGCACTTCATTATGAATCCTAGAAATAACCTTCTCCTTTGGATGAGAATGTCATCCATTTTATAGACCTAGGAGGTCAAATGTGCAAAGGGCATGCAAGGCCCAAGGGGCCACTTGTCCATCAGGGCGACATGCATAGGAGGGGGAAGAGAATCTCCCCAAAATGGCCTCATTGATGAGGGATGTCATAGGCATGCCCTGGGTTATGACATGCATTCTTCGAAGAGCAAGGCAAGTGGTATTTTTTGGTGGCCACTTGTCCAAATTTGAATTTTTTCTAGTCAAACCTGCTATTCGATCCACCCTGGGATGAATGTTGCTATTCGCTCTAGGGTGGGATGAATAGAAACTGCTATTCATAATAGGGTGGGACGAATAGGAACTGGGCCTCAAAAAGTCCCCAATTGACCTCGGAACCTTCCAAAACTACTTTGGGAGTGGTTAGAACCACTACTTGACCTCTAAGGGCTGCCCTAAGGGCTTTGTGCGTCAACTTTGTCAATGCCTTGGTAGCATAATCGGATTGGCGATGTTTTGGTGTCTACAATTACAATGCAAATATCATAACTTACATACACCTTATTACTCCATATTAAAGAAAGCATCCATCAACATATACAAAAATGATTTACCAAATACACCTTATAATCTCCCAATTAAAATAATAGTCAATACCAAGAACAATGTCAATACAATATCCTTCTTAAAATAACTCAATGGCAAGAAGTCCTTTCAACAATTTAAATCTTCAATAAATCAATGCGACACAAATAATTTATTTAAAAATAAATCTAAATCCTTATTCCTCAAATTAACCAAAAATAATGATTAATTAAAAACATTTTTAACTAACCCTTTTAACTCCCTAGGACCTCATGTCAAACCCTAGGCAACATAAAATATAATCAAAATTTTATTACCTTTGCCTTGGTTGGACTCGAACTCACGACGTCACCTCAACTAGTGCCCTAGCCACAACTCCAACTATCACGTGAGCTAGGTGCTCACTTAGTGAGTAAAGAGCACCACATTCTCTATGATTTTTCCCTAATGTACCTAAGAAAAAATCATGCACCGCTTTCCTTCGACGCTTCAAACACAACCAACAAAATAATTTTGCTGCTACAAATTGATCACATGTCACTCCACACCCAAGCACCTTAGCCTTTGACCACTTAACACTAGGTCATGCTGCCTATATGGATCTTGAATTTCGGTGCTCGTTGAATTTAATCCTTTTTCACTGGCACTTAAGACAAGATTCTTGTCTCCTTCTTTGCACGAGTTCTCACAACACACGATTGCACATTTTTCTTGTTCGAGAAAAGGATATCTAAATGCCACTAAGGCATATAGTTTATATACCAATTTCCACCTTCAAACTTGAACGTCGATGCTTCGATATTTAGCTAATTAATTTATAAATTATTTAAATTATTTAGAATTTAAATTTTATATATTAACTTTTAAATCCCTTTGGCTTTATTAAATCCTTATTTTATTTTACCACTTTGTATAAATAATATTTACTTATAAAATTTAAATTCAATTTGAATTTAAATATTTTATAAAATAAATATTAAAACTTTCCTTGGGATTTTATGAAAAGCCTTTTATTTTTTCTCATCCATGGTTTTAATAAAAACCCTTCTAACTTATGCTTCCACATAATATTAAAAATATTATGAATCTCTTTTGCCTTTAACCTTTGCATTGTTCCTCTTGATATTTTTACATCAACGGTAGCTTATTCCTTGACATCAATGACAACTTCATTCCTCGACATCAATGACAAATTTGACTCAAAATGTCCAACAGTATGTGCTATTTGATGAAGAAGTAGTCTTCATTTGTGGTGCTCTAAAATGTTTTGTAGTTGAAAGCATTGATGTAACAACAACTATTGTTAATGGAGATAAATTTAACCATGGATATTTCTTTTGTTATGAAACCAATTATGTTCTTTCAACTAAATCTTCTAGTATTTTTTAGCTTAAGGATTTTTCCTTTTATTTTGTAGCAATTTCTTCAATTTGTTGTCTTAGAAGAGTTAGTTGAAATAAAAGAACTAGTTTCAAAATAAACATGTACTGTATTTTTCTAATATTTTTGAATACATAGTGTTTGCTAATATTTCATATTGTGTTAGAGTATAGAGAGATTGCATAAGACTAGTACATATCTCTTCTAATTTGCTAATATTTCATATTGATTCAAAGCCCAGAGAGATTACATAAGGCAATATGAACAAAAAAATACCAAGAAAGAAACCAAGGGTAGTTGAGCCTATCACAATAAATTAGGATTTAGTGATAGATGCCTCACACGCTAGTAAGTTATTAAAATTTGATAGTGTTTTTTAATAGTAGTTGACCTAGGCATATTAAAATTGATTATGGTTTTGTTGTTGACTATGGTGTATTGTAGTAACTAATGGAAGATACCAGCTATGGAGTTTTATTAACAAGGAAGATAAGGAAGAAATTGATAACATAAATGAATCTAATGGTGAGAATACTAAAAATGAGGCTAACAATACTTTGACTAATGAAAAAGGTATGTAGAACACACAAGAAATTTGCTAGTGATGTTGGGTTACTCATTGTTGTCATACTATATAGCATAATGATGTTTATATGGTGCCGACATTATAGGTGTTGATGCGAGGTCATCACACACTTCAAACATTGAATATAATAGAAATAAAGTTCCAATAATATGTGCAATAGAATCAAGCAACACAGATGAGGTGGATATCATTTGCAATTTAAATGGATAGCTTATAGAAAAAAAATCTATTAAGTTTTCATCTTACTTGGGGGTGATTGTGAGGGAGAATGTCCCTATCACCCATACAGACTGAAGAGTAGTCCCAATGGAAGTTAAAAACTAGTTATGGATACTCATTATAGTAAATTTCTAGCCAATGAAGTTTATAGTATCTATTTTTGAATACTTATATAAATTTTGTATCTAATAAGATATTTATTTGATGCAAAAAAAATATATCATTTCGAACATAATGAAGAAATGGGTCTTCATGACCATGGACAAGCAATGGTGTGAAAATAAGCATAAATTTGTGAAAAATCACTATGATAAGTATGATAATAAAAAATATAGAATTGCTAATCCCCCACCTTGTGTATCACTAAAATATTGAAAAACCTTTGTGAATGGTAGGAGTAGCACTGACTTTAAGGCAGGTACACACCAATCTACTATGGTAGTTCATATCATTGTTATGTTCATGTGAATTTTGTTGACCTTGATCTCCCTAATGAATTTATATATTAGTTTATTCATTACATTTTAGATGGTTAGACAAAGGAACAAACAATATAGATCTCACCCATCCATCATGTACACTTGTAGTCGAACAGGATATGCTCGATTGGAGCATGAAATGGTATTCTATCATACTCATCCATTATATGTGACAAACATGGCTCTAATTTTTTGTCATATGGCTTATCCCATGTCTGCAACTATATATATATTGTAGATAAATAGCCAAGCAAATGCAAAAATTCCACTACCAAGGGCAATTGTGTGGATGGTAGCTCATACAAAGAAGGATGGGGTTCCTATTTCACCAAAATCTACAGAGACAATCGTAAGTGACATTCCTTGAAAATTGCAATACATTGAAATTCAAACCATTGTCATATCAATTATTTTTTTAACATGTTACCATTTAACTATGCATGTGATACCAAAAAAAATTAGACAATGAAATATCAATTATGAGCTCCGTAAATCAATGTATTAAGGATGATGCCCAATCCTTCATTCTATTGAGTTTTAGGTTAATAAAGTTAAATGCTTATTGGATTCTTTTGATTGAGGTATATTAACTCTTCAATTTTTGAATTATCTCAAAAAAATGGAAAAGGATATGCATTTATGTGGCCCTATTTTTAACTATCTGGAAGGTATTTTTGTGAATACGTAGTTTTTTTATATATTAATTTATAATGATTCAACAGGGTTCAATTTTAGAAACTTATATTGAAAATATTATAGTTTGTGTACTTAACCTTGTCTTGGAATAAGACTGTCAAATTTTGCCAAGTTTTATGTTCCATGGATGTTGCTAGGTTGATAGAGTCATAGTCTTATTCTTTAATAGTAAATTTTGCAACTTCTTTTCAGCCATAATTCCAACTTACTTTGTCCAATATGTGGAAGGTATTGAGCCTACATTAGATATTGGCTTCATATAGTAGTGTCCACTCGTACATGGCATGGAGTTATTTGTCCTATGTAGGATACATTTAGAATATATCATTAAATATCTCACTTGGTAGACAACAAGATTCTTAAGTTGCACAAGGAATGTACCAAGTACATATGTTGATAATTTCTATCTCATATTCTTGTTACAAATCCAAAAAAGGTAAGTATTAGTGCCAAGCTAAGTTAATGAATCATGTCTCGTAATTCTCTTTGTGATACCTTAGTCCACATGAGATTTGGTTTGGCTCTTCTTTTTCTCACTTAATTTAAGTTCCATGATGGTTGTTGCAGATCCAAAAAGGCAAGTATTAGTGTCAAGCTAAGTCAATGAATCAAGTCTCAGAATGTTTTTTGTGTACCTCAGTCCACATAAAATTTGGTTTGGATCTTCCTTTTCTCAATTTAATTTAAGTGCCATGATGGTTGTTGTATATTCAAAAATACAAGTATTAGTGCCAAGCTAAGTCAATGAATCAAGTCTCTGAATGCTCTTTATGGTACCACATTCCACATGAGCTTTGGTTTGGCTCTTCCTTTTCTAAGAATGGGATTGAATAACACAAGCTTATACTAAGAGGAGGGGTAAATAGTATAATATAAACTTTTACTTTTATTTCCCAAACAATATTATCCAATGTTATAAATTGTAATATCAATAACAATAAAAAAATTAATGCACAAATCATCACACATATGAGAAACACAAATTTAACGTGGTTCACCCAATGTGGGTTATGTCCACGGAGAAAATATTTCTTCTAAATTCTCTCAACGAATATCTTGGGAATAAATTCCCTATTACAATATTTATGGACCTCTATCCAAAGGAGATCTCAATCCCTATGCTTAAGTTTATGGACCTCTATCCAAAGGAGAAATTTATCCCCTTAACTCTAGTTTGTGGAACTCTATCCACAGGAGACACCTATCCCCACTACTCTATCTAGAGGACCTCTATCCACAAGAGACCTTTGTCCCAACTGCTATGGCTAGTGGATCTCTATCCATAGGAGACCTCTGTCCCCACTAATATGGCCAGTGGATATATATCCATAGGAGACCTCTATACCCATTGCTCGCTCATGGATATATATTCATAGGAGACCTCTATCCCCACTACTCTAGATACCTCTAAAGTTGGTACACATCCCTACATAACTCTGATCTAAATATGCACACACTACATGCACAAATCTATCTAACTCTATGCCAAATCTACACATATTACATGCATAAATTTGTCTCAAATTTGTCTCAAATTTGCACACATTATATGCACAAATCTGTCTCAACTCTATCCCAAATATGCACACATTACATGCACAAATTTACCTCAACTCTGTCTCAAGTTTTCTCACAAGACTTGCCCAAATCTGTCTCAAAACTGTTTCAAGTCTTCTCACAAGACTTGCTCAAATTTACCTCAAACCTATTTCAAGACTTCTCACAAGACTTTCTCAAATCTACCTCAATCATATTTCACGTCTTCTCACAAGACTTGATCAAATCTACCTCAAACCTATTTCAAGTATTCTCATAAGACTTGCTCAAATCTGCCTCAATCCTATCTCAAGTCTTCTCACAATACTTGCTCAAATCTACCTCAAACCTGTTTCAAGTCTTCTCATAAGACTTACTCAAATTTACCTCAAACCTATTTCAAGTCTTCTCACAAGACTTGCTCAAATCTACCTTAATCCTATTTCAAGTCTTCTCACAATACTTACTCAAATCTACCTCAATCCTATTTCAAGTCTTCTTACAAGACTTGCTCATAAAACATGCTCAAAAACCGCTCAAAACTGCTCAAAACACATACTCACATCTACTCATCAAAACCTCTTCTCAACTCTCCAAATCTTGCATACAAAACAATGTTCATCCATATCTTGCATAATAGTGTTAACAAGTGCTTTATCTAATCTTCATATTCTACCCAAAATTCGTTCATACAAAACAATGTTCATCTAGATCTTGCATAATAGTGTTACCAAGTGCTTTATCTAATCTTCATATTCTACCTAAAATTCGTTTAACCTCTTGAACATATAGAGATGATATGCACTAGATAAATTCTCAATATGTTCTACATATTCATTAAGTTCGTTGTTTTCACATATCTCACATTTATTACTTTTTAAAGGTAGCTCTAGTCTAGTACATGATAACTGACATTCTTATGTATTTCCCACAATAAAAACTAATACCCACTCTTGCTTCACAAGTTTGATTTATAACACTTGCACATTCACTTCCAATGTCTCTCAAACCAATGTTCAAAAGTTTTACAAATTCATTCAAACAATGAAGCACAATTTGTTCACAAACCCTAACACGAGTGTTTCCAATTTATTTCAAGGATAAAGCACAACTTGTTCACAAACTCTAGCACAAGTATTTTTAATTTCTTTCAACAAGGATGCATATTTTGTTTCATAAACCCTAGCTCAAATATTTCCAACAATCCACACTAATAAAACCTTTTATCTCCACCTTAAAATTACTTTCTCAAAACATAACCTCCTAGAGAAAGAGTTGAACAACCATACCTCAAAATGCTTGATGAAGATGTGCCATTTAATACCTGTATCAAAAAACAACTTATCTTTCTTGTGTCACTTTTAAGGGTTAGATAGCATAACACTTTTTCAACCATCCACATGGTAAAACCTTTCCTCCAAACATATGCATAGAGATATTTTTTTAATACTTTTTTTAATTTCACAAGTCAAAGATTTTTAATTAATAAACATCACCCTTCAAAAACTTTATTTCACCATGCAGGAATACTCACAATAATTAAATCATTTAATACCTTATAACTCCTACTTATCAAAGCCACATTTAGTTTTCAACAATATCAACCCATAAACCCTAAGTGCATATCATAAATTTAATTTTACTACCATACACCTTATACCTCCAATGTATCTAAATTATTTCAACCACACATAGAATCTGAGATATCACAATGCACATTGTATTTTGGATCTTAATTAAACATGAAAAATATCAACCTTATATCTCCCTAGATCAAACAACATGCACATAAACCAATGCAAAAATTTAACCCTTATGTCTCCCTAGGACAAGTGCTATGCATACCTTATTTTTATTAAAATTTTGAATTGCCTCAAGTGTTTTCATCATGGATCAAACCTGCAACCTTTTTATGGCCTAAATCCTAGTCCAAGCTAGGCTACCATGTGGGCTAACCACCCACACAACACTCAAAGCTCACACATACCTTATTATCCATGATCTGCGACACAAAAACCTTTTGAACCAAAAATATTTGCCAAGCTACCCTCACTGTGTCTCGAACTCGAGACCTACTCTCTACCACAACTTAGCATTGGGGGTCCTCCCATTTGCGCTAGCTGCCTAGATGAGACCTCCTTTTGCTATCTCCCTTTCTTGTTCATGAAATCTACCTCAAAATGTGCACTTTCCCTTGTCTTTTCTCCCCCGAGGCCACAACCAAATCACTAAGGATGTCATGAATTTCACATCAATCACACAAACATTAGCACACACATTATTTTCTAAAATTAAATTTCATCCACATTTTTATATACGCTTGGGAGAATTAAATGAGACATCAGTGCTTTTAAATATTTCAAATATTATTATGCCCTCCATGATTTTTGTGCCTAACCCATATTGAGTTTAAATTATAATATAAAAATATTATAAGAATTTTTAACTTCCCTTGCAACACTTGAACCTTTGTCTTCAGACCTTTTTGTCCCAAATATTATATTATTAAAATATTATCTTTTTTAAGCCTTAGTCATTTGTGATTTAAACTTGTTTTCTTTTTGAACCATGGTCTTAAATTTGGGCCTTCAAACCTTTTATTCAATTACTTAGAACTTTGTCCCAAGTGCTTTTAAACCTCTTTGGCTTATAATATTTAAAGTAAATATTATAACATTTGATTTTTATCAATTTTCTTGCATTGGGATGAACCTTACTTTGCATAATTATCCAACTTATAAACCTTATCTATTTTCTATACCAAGCTATCTTTGAAATAAATATTTTGACATCAATCCTTTGAAATAAATGACAACACATCATGCTCAATATGCTTAATATTTCCAACAATATTCCCCTTTTTCATTGATGGTAACACTTTTCAAAATATTTCCTTTTTCAACCTTTGGATTCCAAAATTTCTTCCCCTGAGAAGCTGCTCTCCCTAACTGAACTCTCTTTCCCTAAATGAAATATCTCCCCCTTTGAAATCAATGGCAAAGGGGCTCCTTTGGGACTAAAAATAAGATTCTTAGCTCAGCCTCCTTACCACCTCCTCTCCTTGAGGTGATCAATTTTTGCGTGGGAGTAAATCTACTCCCAAATTACAATGCTCTTCTCCTTTCTTAACCTTTTTTTTCCATACCTTTGTAGTCATACATATTTGAAACTTTTGAGCATCTCTTTCCTTGCTTGTCTTTTAAGGTTCTAGAAACTCTATTCTACACCACTTTGCTTTATACCCAAAATTATTGCAATTGTAACATCTGATGTTGTAGTTTCTAAATGGTGCAACTGATCTAAAATTTCTCCTAATGAGACCATAATCATTTCTACCATGATTATGAAAATATATAGCTCTATGACAAAAATTATTACATGAATAGTAATGACCTTGAAAGACATATCCATATTAAAATGAATTGAAACCATATCCTTCTTTTCATAAACCCTACATTGCACTGCTTTATGACCAAACTAATTACATGAGTAACAATAAACCTAGAAGAGATATTCATCTTGTCTTGATCTCATTATTCTTTCTTTGCTTTTCTTGTGATGATCTATGTCTCTTTATGGTGCATTGTTTGCTTCCTATTTGATATTATCACCTTTCAACACATCAACATAAGTCTTAGGTTCTTCTTCAATCACTTTTGGTTCTTCTATTTCTTTTGAATTTGAGCTTAACTCCTCTTCTTGCTTCCATTGTCCTTCTTCAAAACCAAGTCATGTTTTTATAAATGAAGATCTTTGTGAATTGATAATGGAATCCAAATTTTTTGAGATTTTCCCAAACTTGTGTAGCTTATCATTGGCATATTTTACTTCCATCCTTAGAGAAACCACCTCATGTTCCAATATTTCACACTCTAGCTCTTTTACCTTTAATTTTTCAGCCATACCTTCTTCAATTTTCTTTGCCTCATCAACCTTAAATATTAAACCAGTGAGATCTCATAGAAGCTTTACCTTTTTTTTCTCATCATCTTGTACTTGATCCTTCAAACTTAAGTTTTCCCTTTTCAACTTAACAAGTTCCTTTTCTATATCAATTGTGGCTTCCTCTTCCTTTTTTGAATCTTTCTCTTCTTCTTGATCTTCAAGAGCATCTTCATACCCTTCTACTTGATATTAAATAGGAGCATCTTATTTTCAATATCTGAGAGAATTTCATCACTATCACTTGAAGCATTGCTTGCTACTTCAACATAAAAACTCTTCTTGTGTCTTTGAAATACCTTCTTCTCATGCTTGCTTTGACGGTGCCTCTTTTTCTTCTTTGATGATATTTTCTTTCTTTCTTTTTCTTATCATACTTTTCTTCTTCATTGCTACTACTTCCATCTTGTGGACAATTAGATGTATAGTGACCAATGTTACCACAACCAAGACATTTTTTTCTTTCTTCCTCTTCACTGCTAATATACCCATTTTGTGGACAATAAAGTGCCATATGATCAAGGTTACCACATTCAACACATCTCACAAAGTTAGCATCTTATTCACTACTACAATACCCAAAATTTTAACATTGATCTACAAGGTGGCCAAAATTACTACAAATAAAATATTTGAGTATTATTAGATCCTTCTTATTCTTTTTTACAAAGTTAGCTTCTTCTCTACTACTTGATTTTTCACTTGATTCTGGTTCTTTATATGTTTCCTCTTCTCCTCTTAGAGAAAAAACAAGTTCTTCTTCCTTTTATTTCATGTGAGTTCCTTCCTTCTTAGGAGGATGTGATCTCATGATTTTTCTTTTCCTTTTCTTGGCCATGTGTGTTCTTTTAAGTTCTTCCTTCAAGTTGTTAGGCTTCCCTAAAGGAACCTGCTTTGATATCAATTGAAGAACACAGGATTATACTGAGAGGGGGTGAACAATATAAGATGAACTTTTACTTTTCTTTCCCAAACAATATTTTCCAATGTTATCAATTTCAATATCAATAAAAATAACAAAGCAATACAAAAATCATCACACACATGAGAGACACAAATTTGACGTGGTTCACCCAATGTGGGTTACATCCACAGAGAAAATATTTCTTCTAAATTATCTCAATAAATCTCTTTGGAATAAATTCCCTATTACAATGTTTATGGACCTCTATCCAAAGGAGATCTCAATCCCCTATGCTCAATTTTTTGGACCTCTATCCACAAGAGAAATCTATCCCCTTAAATATAGTTTGTGGAACTCTATCCATAGGAGACACCTGTCCCCACTACTCTGGCTAGTAGACCTTTATCCATAGGAGATCTCTATTCTCACTGCTCTTTCTAGTGGATCTCTATCCATAGGAGACCTCTATCCCCACTACTCTAGATAGTGGATATCTATCCATAGGAGACCTCTATCCCCACTACTTTGGATCATGGATCTCTATCCATAGGAGACCTCTGTCCCCACTTTTTTGGCTACCTCCAAAGTTGGTACACACCTCTAAATAACTCTACTCTAAATATGCACACACTACATGCACAAATCTATCTCAACTCTATCCCAAATTTTCACATATTACATGCACAAATCTGTCTCCACTCTGTCTCAAATCTGCACACATTACATGCATAAATATGTCTCAAATCTATCACAAATCTGTACACATTACAACACAAATATGTTTCAAATATATCTCAAGTCTTCTCACAAGACTTGCTCAAATCTATCTCAAACTTGTTTCAAGTGTTATCACAAGACTTTCTCAAATATAACTCAAACTTGTTTCAAGTCTTATCACAAGACTTGCTCAAATATACCTCAAACCTATTTCAAGTCTTATCACAAGACTTGCTCAAATCTACGTCAATCTTGTTTCAAGTCTTCTCTTAAGACTTGCTCAAATATACCTCAAACCTATTTCAATTTTTCTCACAAGACTTTCTCAAATCTACCTCAATCCTATTTCAAGTCTTCTCACAAGACTTGCTCAAATCTACCTCAATCATGTTTCAAGTCTTCTCATAAGACTTGCTCAAATCTACCTCAAACCAATTTCAAGTCTTCTCACAAGACTTGCTCAAATATACCTTAAGCCTATTTTAATTCTTCTCACAAGACTTGCTCATAATACATGCTCTAGAACTACTCAAAACACATACTCACATCTACTCATCAAAACCTCTTCTCAACTTTGCAAATCTTGCATACAAAACAATTTTTATCCAGATCTTGCATAATAGTGTTACCAAGTGCTTTATATAATCTTCATATTCTACCCAAAATTTATTTAACCTCTTGAACTTATAGAGTGAAGGCGCACCGGAGAATCTCAACCATTCACGTAGTAAAACATTCATCCTTTTCATTAAAAACTTCGAAAAATATTTACATATGCATTCTGAATTAAAAACAGCCCACAGGCATACATTAACCGGAGCTTAGCTTCGGTCTCTCTCTGTAACCGCTTTTCCCCTGTCCTCCGGTCCACCCTCCCCTAAAACAAAAATTCTTGAGTTTTATCGAAACTCTCGATCCTCCCGGCAATCAATGTTTCCACCTAACAAAATTCCCCATTTGAATTTCCCTCCGAGTTTTTCAAATTTTTGTCATTAATGGCAATCTGCTCGATCTACCAAGGAGCTTGCATTAATGGCCTTCCTCGTCTGCACCCATCGCTTCGGTCTGTCCTCTATATGGTTGTCTCTTCCATCCAGCCATAACCAGTAATGGCTGCGTTTCCAGAATGCGTGGCCGACACCTCCCTTCTCCACTTTCGCGATCCCATCTTTGTTCTTTTAAACAAAGTCGACCGGCCGTGTGTAAATCTGGCCACTCTCTCTCCTTGACGTAATACAGTTGATACACGTGTCTTCCATACTGCCCACGTGTCAATTTGGCCTCGCCAGGCCGTCCACTTGTCCACCTTGGTCTGCTTCCTTCTTGGCCGCGATATCGCGGCATGTTGTGAAATCATGACATGTCACGATATCGCGACCCAACCACTACCCTGCCTCTGTCTGCTGAAACCGTCGCGATATCGCGACGTCGCGATATCGCGACCAAACTGCCTCCATTCCTAAGTCCACCCTCCGCACCTTTGCTTTTACAATAATTTCATGATATCACGATGTCGCGATATCACGATGTCGCGATATCACGACGAAAGCCCTTTGCTTACTGCTATTCAACTCACGTCGCGATATCACGACGAAAACTCCCCTTGCCTTGATTAACAAACAAACGAGGAAACGCGGAAGCGCGGCCCTTGCCAAAGCCGAAGCCTTTGAGGTCACGATTTCGTGACCCCACCCCAACTTTTGCCCAAACTTTACAAACTTCCCCGAGACTCTCCCATTTATTTACAAAACTTAAAACTCTCCCATTTCTTTACAAAACTACCCCCCTCGGGGAGAGGCGGAACAAAATAAAATACAAAGTACTTCGAAAACTTAGAAAATTTAGAGAAGGCAAGAGTGCTCTACTGTCACCGGATGCTCCTGCATTAGACACCCCGGGTAAAAAGGAGAAGTGACCTTCACTTCTATGTTGTTCGGTGTGCGTCCTTTGTAATATCTCCGAACACTCATCAACCTTTACAACCTGCTCAAATCCTTTTTGCTGGCAAGAAAAATTTCTACCCTCTACCAGACAAATTCTGGCATTGTTGCACACCTTCTCATCCTCTGTCTGCAATGGCTTCAACTTGTGCCGCACTCCATATTTTATCAAGGAGTACGTATTTGCACGACCATCATGCACTGCACTTCGATCAAACTGCCATGGCCTTCCTAACAGCAAATGGCAAGCGTCCATGGGGAAAACATCACACAGGACTTCATCCTGGTATCTCCCAATATTGAACGTGACTAAGCACTATTCACGAACCCAAGCTCTGTGGTCCTTTCGCAACCACGCAATCCGATATGGGTGTGGGTGCCTCCTTCTCTCCAGCTGCAACTTAGAAACCATCTCCTCAAAAACTAAGTTGTCTATACTCCCATTGTCTATAATAACATTACAGACTTTGCCTGCACTTTTGCATCAAGTGCAGAACAGGCTTCTCCTTTGCTCTGACTTGTTTTCAACAACCTGCATGGTCCTCCTCACAATCATTGCTTCTCCTTTTTTAGCTTCTTCAAAATGTTCTGAGTCAACATCTTCAACTGTCACAACTGCTCTGGCAGGACCCACTTGTTTCTTGTTCACTCTCTCGGGGTGCTGGGACACTCATATGCCCGATGCCCCTCTTCTCCGTAGTGGAAACATGTTCCTCGAAACACTCCCCTTCCATTCCCGTGTCCAGATCTACCTCTTCCTCTTGGGTAGCCATTGTTCTGAACTTGCGGTTTGGATTCTTCATCTTCTTTCTGATCCCGGCTGCTGCTCTCCTCTTCTTTCTTCTCTTCCTTTCATTCTTTCTTTCCACCGGTATTTCCTCCTGGTCCTTTTACTCTTTGCTTGTTCTCAAACCTTCTGTTCAACTTTTCTTCAACCTTTAGAGCAAATTGGTAAGCATCTTCAATGGTGCTTACCCGAACCAAACTCAACTCCTCCTGGACACTGGGTCTCAACCCATTAATATAACGGGCCACTTTTTCCTTACTTCTAAATGCCCGATTATGATGGAGATTTTATAGAACTCCTCCGTATATTCCTGGATAGTTTTATTCATCTGTCTCAAACTCTGCATTTTACGTAGCAGGTCCAGTTCATAATCCACGGGAATAAACTGCCTCTTTAATTTCTCCACCATTCTGTCCCACCTTGTTATCCGCTCTTTTCCTCTTCGGTTCCGTTCCAGCTGTACTCCCTTCCACCATATGCTGGCATGGCCCTTTAACTTGGTCTTAGCAAATCTGACCCGGTTAGGGTCTTCAACCTCCTCATATTCAAAATACTCTTCTAAATAATTTATCCAATCTATTAATTCCTCCAAATTCAAGTTCTCAAAATATGTAGAAACTTCTAACTTCGGCCTCTTCCCGATCTGAGATATGGCCTTGTATAGTCTGGCTTGTGTCGGATCTACATCTTCTTCCTCTTCTTCAAAATGATTCTCGTCTTCATCAACTTCATCTTCACTGTCTGCATCTCTTCTCGGCTCATGTACTCTGCGCAGTTCTTCTTGCAGGGCCTGAACTTGCCGCTACAAAGCCCGAAAATATTTCACTGCCATGCCTCTGCCACCCATAGGGTTTCATCTCGGAGGCATCTTCACCTGATCTCAAGCCCTCCCACAAGTCCTGGTACAACTGTCTCTCCTTCGACGGTCTTCTGTACGCTCAGGAACCACTGGCTCTGATACCACTGAAGGCGCACCGGAGAATCTCAACCATTCACACAGTTAAAACATTCATCCTTTTCATTAAAAACTTCAAAAAATATTTACATATGCATTCTGAATTAAAAACATCTCGCAGGCATACATTAACCGGAGCTCGGCTTCGGTCTCTCTCTGTAACCGCTTTTCCCCTGTCCTCCGGTCCACCCTCCCCTAAAACAAAAATTCCTGAGTTTTATCGAAACTCTCGATCCTCGCGGCAATCAATGTTTCCACCTAACAAAATTCCCCATTTGAATTTCCCTCCGATCGAGTTTTTCAAATTTTTGTCATTAATGGCAATCTTCTCGATCTACCAAGGAGTTTGCATTAATGGCCTTCCTCATCTGCACCCATCGCTTCGGTCAGTCTGTCCTCTATACGGTTGTCTCTTCCATCTAGCCATAACCAGTAATGGTTGCGTTTCCAGAATGCGCGGCCGACACCTCCCTTCTCCACTTTCGCGATCCCATCTTTGTTCTTTTAAATGAAGTCGGTCGGCCACGTGTAAATCTGGCCACTCTCTCTCCTTGACGTAATACAGTTGATACACGTGTCTTCCATACTGCCCACGTGTCAATTTGGCCTCGCCAGGCCATCCACTTGTCCACCTTGGTCTGCTTCCTTCTTGGCTACGATATCGTGGCATGTCACGAAATCGTGACATATCGCGATATCGCGACCCAACCACTACCCTGCCTCTGTCTGCTGAAATCGTAGCGATATCGCGACGTCGCGATATCATGACCAAACTGCCTCCGTTCCTAAGTCTGCCCTCTGCACCTTTGCTTTTACAATAACGTCGCGATATCACGACGTCGCGATATCACGACGGAAGCCCTTTGCTTACTACTATTCAACTCACATCACGATATCGTGACGTCGCGATATCGCGATGGAAACTCCCCTTGCCTTGATTAAAAAACAAACGTCGCGATATCGCGACGTCGCGATATCACGACAGAACTGGCCCTTGCCAAAGCCGAAGCATTTGAGGTCGCGATTTTGCGACCCCACCCCAACTTCTACCCAAACTTTACAAACTTCCCCGAGACTCTCCCACTTCATTGCAAAACTTAAACTCTCCCATTTTTTTACAAAACTCCCACCCTTGGGAGAGAGCTGGAAAAAAATAAAATACAAAGTACTTCAAAAACTTAGAAAATTTAGAGAAGGCAAGAGTGCTCTACTGTCGTCGGATGCTCCTGCATCATAGAGAATGATATGCACTAGACAAATGCTCAATATGTTCTACACATTCATTAAGTCTGTCACTTTCACATGTCTCACATTTATTACTTTTTAAAGGTAGCTCTAGTCTAGTACATGATAACTGACCTTCTTATGTATTTTACATAATAAAAACTAATGCCCACCCTTGCTTCACAAGTTTTATTTATAACACTTTTACATTCACTTCCAATGTCACTCAAACCCATGTTCAAAAGTTTCACAAATTAATTCAAACAATTAAGCACAATTTGTTCACAAACACTAACACAAGTGTTTCCAATTTTTTTCAAGGATAAAACACAACTTGTTCACAAACTCTAGCACAAGTATTTTCAATTTATTTCAATAAGGATGCACATTTTATTTCACAAATCCCATCTCAAATATTTCCAACAATCCACACTAATCAAACCTTTTATCTCCACCTTGAAATTACTTACTCAAAACATAATTTCCTAGAGAAAGAGTTGAACAACCATACCTCAAAATGTTTGATGAAGATGTGCCCTTTAATACCTATCTCAAAAAACAACTTATCTTTCTTGTACCACTTTTAAGGGTTAGATAGCATAACACTTTTTCAACCATCCACATGGTAAAACCTTTCCTCAAAACATATGCATAGACATATTGTTTTACTACGTTTTTTTTAATTTTACAAGGCAAATATTTTTAATTAATAAACATCACCATTCAAACACTTTATTTCACCATGCAGGAATACTCACAATAATTAAACCATTTAACACCTTATAACTCCTAATTCTGAAAGCCACATTTAATTTTCAATAATATCAACCCAAAAACCCTAAGTGCATATCACAAATTTAATTTTACTACCATACACCTTATACCTCCAATGTATCTAAATTATTTCAACCACACAAAGAATCTGAGATATCACAATGCACATAGTATTTTGGATCTTCATTAAACTTGAAAAATCTCAACCTTATATCTCCCTAGATCAAACAAAATGTACATCAACCAATGCAAAAATTAACCCTTATGTCTCCCTAGGACAAGTGCTATGCATACCTTACTTTTATCAAAAATTTGACTTACATCAAGTACTGCCACCATGGATCGAACCTGTAACCTTTTGCTAGCCTACATCCTAGACCATGCTAGGCTACCGCATAGGCTAGCTACCCACACAACACTCAAATCTCATGCACACCTTATTATCCACTATCTATGGTACAAAAAACTTTTCAACCAAAAACCTTAGAATTGGGAATCCTACCTTTGAGCTAGCTGCTCAAATGAGACCTCGCTTCACTATCTCCCTTCCTTGTTCATGAACTCTACCTTGAAATGTGTGCTATCCCTTATCTTTTATCCCATGAGGCCATGACCAAATTACTAAGGACGTCACAAGTTTCACATCAATCACACAAACATTAGCGCACACATTATTTTTTAAAATTGAATTTCATCCATGTTTTTATATACGCTTGGGAGACTTAAAGGAGATGTTGAAACTTTTAAATATTTCAAATATTATTATGCCCTCCATGATTTTGGCACCTAACCCATATTGAGTATAAATTATAATATAAAAATATTATAATAGACTTTTTAACTTTCCTTGCAACACTTGAACCTTTATCTTCAAACCGTTTGTCTCAAATATTATAATATTATATTTTTTAAGCCTTAGTCATTTGTAATTTAAACTTGCTTTATTTTTAAACCATGGTCTTAAATTTGGGCCTTCAAACCTTTTATTCAATTACTTAGAAATTTTTCCCAAGTTCTTTTAAACCTCTTTAGCTTATAATATTTAAAGTAAATATTATAACCTTTTCCTTTTATCAGTTTCCTTGCATTGGGATGAACCTTGCCTTGCATAATTATCCAACTTATAAACTTTATCTTTTTGCCATACCAAGCTATCTTTGACATCAATATTTTGACATCAATCCTTTGACATCAATGACAACACATCATGCTCAATATACTTAATATTTCCAATAGGGATATCATTGGCAAGTTTTAGCCTATTGAAATTAAGATTCTTTTGACTAATTCTATCTACAAACTATAAAGAATTTCTAGCACCCAAGGATTTGTATGACTTCTTATCATGGTCTTTTATACACGCATACATTGTTTATTCCCATGTCCCATAGGATAGTATGCATGTGGTCATCTATCAAGTGTAAAATTATTTGTAACATGGTATGCCTAGGACCATATTGGTTGTATGTATTTATAGTATTATTTTTTTATATTTTGTTACTAATAGTTTTCTGTTGTTGTTTATTTTTATAGTTGTTAATATTTTGTTGTTTATTGTTATTATCACCCTATATTTACATACATCTTTTAACTTTTTATTTTTTTATCTATTATTTTTAATTGCCCCTATTATTATTTAATAACTTTTAACACTTCATTTTTTACTGGAAACTTTTTTTTAGCTTACCTCTACTTGTCTTATTGTGCTTAGTTTTTTAATCCCATATTACCATAACCATTGAAACATTTATGTTTTTAGGCATTTTATCTAGCTATTATCATTGGTAATTTTATTTTTTGTTATATATTTCTTTGTTTAGTTTAGATATTCTCACACAACATATTTATGCATTAACTAGCATATTTTTACATAACATTTTGATCTAATGCATTATATTTCTTCTTTCTCTTATTTTTTCCTTTGATGTAGGATTACTGGAAACTTTTTTACCTGACCTCTGCTTGTCTTATTGTGCTTTTTTTTTTAATCTCATATTACCATAACCATTAAAACATTTTTATGTTTAGGCATTTTATCTAGTTGTTATCGTTGCTCATTTTATTTTTTGTTATATATTTCATTGTTTAGTTTAGATATTCTCACACAATATATTTATGCATTAACTATCATATGTTTACATAACACTTTGATCTAGTGCATTACCTTTCTTCTTTATCTTATTTTTTTCCTCTAATGTATTCATATTGCATTCAGGAATACTTACTCCTCTAGAGGAATTCTTACATACTTAACCTCACATTTCATAAAATTTCTTATCATTTGTCTATTAGTTTATTTGTAGGAATAGACTGTTGTAGGATTACATAACAATCATTTTATGTTTTCTTATTCACTTAATATCAGTTTTACATACTTTCTTAAACTAATAAAGGTTTGTACTTTTTAAGAGAAAAATGGTGCATGTTAAATCCAAGTGAATTTTAAGAAATAGATCCTGATCTGGCCTTAAGGTATTCTAAGGTATATGGTGTATTCTATGTTGTGTAATTCAACCATTGTAAGTGAGTGTTACAATTTACCTTATTGGAAACCATGGAAAAAGAGATTGATACTCTTCACAATATCAATCCTCTAGAGTCAATGAATGGGTGCATGTTGTATATAAGACCCTACCAACAGGACTGATATAACAATAATTTTTTTAATGTTATTTACCTTCCATTAGAATATGACAAGAAAAATATATGAATTTTTTTTTTAACTCAGAGGTGGAACTTTTATCTAGTTGAGGTTGGCATCCTAAAAAGTAGAACTTGTTGTGCATGCTTAGTGCTTGAATCCTTGTTGGACCTTCGCTTCTTATTTTTTCCTGTGTGTTTCTTTGAATCTTATTTAGAATGGTTTATATCTATAATTGATATTAAATAAGTTGCATGCATGTTTTCCTTATCATTGCTCTATTTAAAATGGTTCATATCCATCCCTGAAATTAGAGTAGTTGCATTGTATCTATGTTTTTATTTTATTTGTTTCACACTTGTTTTTAATGTATTGAATAGATGAAGCATCAAATATAATAATTGGTGACTTGAATTACTCAGTGGAAATGTTGTCATTTTCATATCAAACCATATCCTATGGCAACATAAAAGCTCTATTTTGCTTCCAAAGGTCTATTATTTTTATTTTATTTACAACTTTTCCATGGCTAGTGGGTTATGGTTTATTGTTAAGGGGATCAATTTGCATGATGATGGGTTGAAGTGCTACTGGGCATGTTAAAGCTAAGTGAATTTTGAGGGATAGAGCCTGATCCAGCCTTATGTTATTCAAATGTGGATGGTGTATTCCCTATTTTGTAATTCAACCATAGTAGGTGACTATTACAATTTACCTAATATTGTTGTTTATTTTTATAGTTGCTAATATTTTATTGTTTATTGTTATTATCACCCTATAATTTATATACATATTTTTATTTTTATTTTTTCTATTATTTTTAATTGTCCCTATTATTATTTAATAGATTTTAACACTTAATTTTTACTTAAAACTTTTTGTTACCTGACATTTGCTTTTATTATTGTGCTTAGTTTGTTAATCTCATATTAACATAACCATTGAAACACTTATATGTCTAGGAATTTTATCTAGTTTTTATCGATTCTTATTTTATTTTTTGTTATATATTTCATTTTTTAGTTTATATATTCTCACACAACATATTTATGCATTTACTAGCATAGTTTTACATAACACTTTGATCTAGTGCATTACGTTTCTTCTTTCTCTTATTTTTTCCTTCGATGTAGGATTATTGGAAACTTTTTGTTACTTGACCTTTGCTTGTATTATTGTGTTTGATTTTTTAATCTCATATTACCATAACCATTGAAACACTTTTGTGTTTAGGCATTTTATCTAGCTATTATTGTTGCACATTTCCTTTTTTGTTATATATTTCATTGTTTATTTAGATATTCTCACATAGCATATTTATGCATTAACTAGCATATTTTTACATAACACATTGATCTAGTGCATTATCTTTATTATTTCTCTTATTTTATTCCTTTGATATATTCCTATTGCATTTGCAGATATTTACTCATCCAGAGGGATTCTTACATACTTAACCTCACATTTCAAAAAAAAATTGTCATTTGTCTATCGGTTTATTTGTAGGAATAGATTGTTGTAGGATTACATAGCAAGCATTTTATGTTTTCTTATTCATTTACTATCAATTTTCCATACTTTCTTAAATTAATAAAGGTCTGCACTTCATAAGAGCAAAATGGTGCATTGTGACTTCATACATACTCTAATGCTTCCATGGAAAATTATGTCCCTTGGATTTAATTTAAAATTCTATCCCTCTTTGTTCCAATGGAAAATTACCTTGTCCATGAAATGACCATAAGAAATAAATGATACCTCAGCTGAAACAAACAAACCACTGTTGAGTGTGATGTTGTTTTAGTTGAGGAATCCTTTATATTTCTTTTAGGTGAGACCCTAATATGGTGGTTTTAAACCACCCTCTTAAACCTAAGATTGTGGTTATAAACCACCATCTTAAGATGAATTAAGATGGTGGTTTAAAACCACAATCTTAGGTTTAAGAGGGTGGTTTAAGATGGTGGTTTAAAACCACTGTCTTAGGATCTAAGAGGGTGGTTATAAACCACCCTCTTAGAACTAAGAGGTCTTACTATAATATGATGGTTTTTATCCACCCTCTTAGACCTAAGAGGGTGGTTCCTAACCGTCCTCATACCCTAATGGGGTGGCTTTTGAGGTGATTTTTAATCACCATAATATATCACAAATTTTTAACAATACCTTCATGGAAAATGATTGAATAATCACCTTTAAAGGCCTTTAAGGATGGTTAATAACCATATCTAAAATCTTTTTTTGATGTAGTGTCATAAGGTTATCCAAGGATAAAATTATTTTAAGACCTACTAGCCTAACAAATATTTTAACTTTAGGAATTCTTGAGCTATCCCAAATATCTCTTCATATTCTAGTGATATTACTATTTTATTGATGCTTTACATTATATCCACTTCTTTTTGTGTATTATCTTCAGTTATTCATCCCAAATTAATTTATCCTTGGTTTCCCTCAAAATAATAATTATAGTTGTTATATTTCTCTTCAATTACCTCCTAGTATCAATGTATTGTATACTTGTAATAAAAATATCCTTTCCATTTGTATCTTCCTTCCTAATCCTTATACAATTTTTTTGAAACATTATCACCATATATATCTTGAAATAATCTCATCCAAGGTTTCAAAATTGGATTTAAATTGAGTGGATTTTTTATCACACCAAGTATCCATCTAGATAGAAAAAATTCTCTAGTTCTCATCACCCATATTAATCCTTTAATAATTAGATTAATAGATATTTTTAAACCATTCCAAATAAAAAAAACTAGTTGGTAAAGAGAATGTAGAAAATATTAAACTTGGGCCATTGGGTTCAACATACTTTAGAATAATTATTGCCCATTGTCTTTGACTCTCTTTGTACAATCTCTAGATTACTTTTCCCCTAAGAGCTAAGTTTGCATCTACAAGAAATATTAAACCAATATCTTCTCTAGTTTTATTATCACACACCTTGCTCCATTTCACCAAAGGAAATTTATTTTTATCATGTAAACTTGACCATAAAAAGGATCGCATAACATAGATTACACTTTTTTCAACTGATTTTGGCATAGTAGACAATGACATATAATATGTTGGAATGACCTATAAGACTGACTTAATTAACTACACTCTTCCTACTAACAATAACCATATACCTTTCCAAGTTGGTAGTTTATTGTAAACTTTACTTATAACTAAATTTCATAATTCTATCCTCATTCTCCCCTTCAATAAAGGTATCCCTAGATAACTTGTTGGTAAATTTGCCTCTTCCATTTAAAGTAACCTAAAAAATATTGATTTGATATTAGTTTGAGTGTTAAGGAAGTAAATTTTGGATTTTGTCCTATTATCTTTTGGCCCTAATGCTCTTTCATATTTCTTTAAAATGTTATTCAAAGCTCTGGCCTCATTTATCCTTGCCCTTCCAAATAAGGTTTTATCATATAAATATTGTTGATGGGTGATTTTGTTGACGTTATTACTAACCTTAAGTCCACTTATAAGCCCATATTTGTAAGCCTTATTTAATTTCCTACTCAAAACATCTACCATAATAATGAACAATTAATAAAATAAAGGATCTCCTTGTATAAGGCCTCTCTTGGATTTAAAAGATTCTGTTAACTAACCAATTGACCAACACTAAATAAGAAACTGTAGAGACACAAGTTTTAATTCATCTAACCCATTTCTTCATGAATCCAATTTTTTCTAAAATTGCAAAAATAAAATATAATTTAACCCTATCATATGCTTTATTCATATCAAGTTTTAATATCTTAGCTTTCTCTTTTCTTGAAGTTGTTGAATCTATAACTTCATGCGCTACTATGATCTCGTCCAAAATTTGTCTCCCTTTCAAAAATACTCCTTAATATTCTGAAATATTTTTTTCTAACAATGGATTTAATTAATTTTCCATCACTTCAGAGATAATTTTATATTCCATATTACATAGGCCTATGGGTCTAAAAAAATAAAACAATTTAACATCCTTATTTTTTGGAATTAGGGTAAGATATGTTGTATTTATTTTATAAGGTATGTTTTATTTTACCCTAGATTGCTCCATTGCCACCAATAAATCCTTCAATCTATCCCAATTATGTTGATAAAATCTGTAGAGAGCCCATTTGGACCTAGGGATTTATCCTTATTAAAAGGGAAAAGAGCTAAATGGACTTCTTATAGAGTAATAGGCTCGATCAGTTTCCTATTTTCTTCATTTTTTATAATTGAAGTTACATCTTGAAGAAGTTTATCATTAACAACTTTAGTGTCCTCTTATCCTAGAATATTTCAATAAAAAAACTTTACCTCTTTTCTAATTTCACTCTAATATTCAATCCAAACCCCTTCTATTGATTTAATTGTACTAATTTTGGATGTTGATATTTGTACTATAGCCATCCTATGAAAAACCTTTGTATTTTTATCTTATTTTAACCAAATCTTCCTTGATTTTAATCTCTAATTTTTTTTCCTTACTCAAAATGTTATGATATCCACTAAGCAACTCCCTTTCCTCTAAACTTGGATTATTATGATCACCTTTTTAGAATTTTGAAGTTTGTATTTTATTTCTTTCTTCTAAAAAATGTTTCCAAAAATGTTCTTGTTCCATTATTTTAATCTAGATGTCATAGATTTTATTTGATATGGAAGAGCATACAAGCCACCATTTTCTAAAGTATTCCATGTTTGTACTACATATTAACAATTTGAGGATGGTATTCCCACATCTTCTCATATTTAAAATATGATATTTTTTTAATTCACTTACCTCCATTTTAATTCTACTTTGCTAGTGATCTGAACCAATACTTTATAAGGTATTAATTTTAGCACAAGTTCATTCATCTAGCCAATGATCTAAGAGTACACATATATCTAATTTTTGTCCTATTAGTTTATGACATCTCCTATTTTTGGTCCATCTATAGTTGTCTTCTCCAAAATCTACCATAGATTATTATTTTGAATAAAGATTAGAAACATCTCATACTTTGGATTAATTTCTTAATTCCCCTAAATTTCCATCTAGCTTGGTTATAGCATTAAAATATCCTATGACCATGAAACAAGTTTCTTTGTCTTTACTTCTCATCAAGGCTTCAATCTCACTCCAAAATTTTAATCTACCTGACTGAGTTGTAGATCCATAGAAATTGATAAGGATAAAGCGAATATATACAAAGTAATAAGTGAGTAAAGAGGTTATCCAATGCCTAGTTTTATGAATGGTTACATAGGAGTTTCAAGAATAATTCCAAAATTTTATAAATCCCCTTTTCACTCCTTCAAAATCTATAGCATCCCATTCACATCTTGCTCATACTACTTTCATAGTTTTTAAAACTTCTTCTTTTGTCATTTTAGTTTCCTAGAGTGAAATAATATTAGGCTTATTACTTAAACAAAGGTCCCTAATACACCTCTTATTTGAGAGGGCATTAGCACCCCTTATATTCCATGAGATGATAATCATGTCTCATTAGGGCTTTTGTCCCCACTTGTGTATTACCAATATCATTTTTGTGTTTGGTAAAGAGAAGTTCAACCAACTTAGTTTGTATTCCTTTATCTATGTTTGCTCTTGCTTCCCTAGATTTTTCTTGATAATTGAGGGTTTTTCTCTTTTTTCCTTGCCTATATCAGGAGTAGGTATTATTATTCTATTCCTCAATATTCTTTCACAACTTTTTTTCATCATATTTATCCTCTCCTAACTCTACTATAGAAGCTTTTGATTTGTCTTGCTCATTTTTTGGTATTTCCTTATTAATGAAAGAGGTATTAACTTCTAAAAATACATTTTATTTATCAATTTTTTTATATTTAATGGTGCATGGTACTTCAAGAGAGTCTTCAAAATCTGATGAGACACATTCCTTAGGTTCATCGAGAATGTTCTTCCTTAAATCAAGATCATACTGAATAGAAAATTCCCTATTAATATGTTGAACCTGTTGTACTATGTCCTATAAGCTTTGATCTATTTTTCTTCATAGGCGAAAGCCTTAAAAGAGTTGGTATTTATTCCAATATCCTTACTTACTAGTCTCCACTATTTATTTTCTTTTATTTTTCTAGATCTATTTTTTGGAAGTTGAAAACCATCTTCATCCATAACCATTTGTAAGTTTCTCTTGCGGTTTTCTACATATAATTTTGATGTGCTCTTATTAGGGCATGATCTATCAATATGCCCCACCTCATGAAATATTCTATATCTAAAATATATGTTTTCATAATATATGCTTTGGATCCACATCTTATCCCCATACTTAAGAATGATTGATTCTAATAAAACTTTACTTATATCAATCATGATAATATCCAAGCATAAATAATCAAGAATCCGTCTTGCGTACTATTTGAAATCTCAAGAAATTCTCCTAGAGTGTTGCCTATTGCATTGAAGGTATATATTTCCTAAAATTAAATGGGAAACCCAAATATCCTAACCTAGACTAGTACTAGAGATATATTTACAATTTTAGGTAAAAATCTTGCATACCATTAGGTAAGGAAGAGTATTGTTCTTCCCATAAACCAAGGATCTCCTTTTAGGAATTTTTTCTCTTTATTACCTAGAAAAAAAATTGGCTAGGAATAAAAGTTTTGAAATAAAGGATAAAATCACTCCTAGAGACTTCCAACTCCTATCAATTCATTTTCTCAAGGTTGAAACCCCTAGACAATACCCATTATATCTACCAAAACCTACCCTATATTGGAGAAACAAGGATCTCTTTGATGTGCACTCACTAACATGTACCACTAAAGATGATTCTAAGGATTTAATTATAGATAAATCCATGTAAAGAAAACTAAAACTCAAAATATATTGAAATTTATTAGAATATCCTATAGCAAAAATATTTTTTGATAAAAAAAATTATAATAATTTGCATGGAAATTCTATGTACAGATAGAATGTATTACCTTACTGAAGTCCTATATCTTCATTTCTCTTCCCATCATCCAAATCCTAACTAACAAATATTTGCAATTTTATTTTTCATGACTTGAAAAATTGTTAGTGCCCTTGTTCTTGATGGTTGACTTCACAAGATTGTATCTCCCTCAATATTGCTTGGATTCCTTTATATTGCTTGTATTGACTCATTTGAAAGCTATTCAAATTTACACAAGTTGGTCCAAGAAGTAGCTGAATCGGATAACCCTTCATGAAGATATGGCTCTTAAAAAATGAGATATTTTATATAAAAAAATGCTCTAAAAATAAGATAGGATTTATTTAACTGATGAAAATGCCTTCTAGCATTTCTTTATGAATCAACCATAAAATTGATAAATTGCATAACATCTCATTAAGAATTCAAATCCAACACTAAAATCTTACTACTATACACTACATTATAATGATTACTACTATATATTCTTATCTATGGTTTCATTTCTTAGAGTGTATAGATATGCATGTATGCACACATTAATGACATCAACTTTTAGTTGAAATATTTGTAATATGATATTATTAAGATAGGACCAATAGTGATGAAGTACCTATGAGTGTTCTTCATGTAAGACTATAGGAAAATTCTATGTAAGCCTTTGGGCATATTGATATAAGCCTTTGAGCATATTGATGTAAACCTATAGGTATCTTTGTATAAGCCTATGAGCATTCTTTTATGTATGTGTATGCCTATGGGTATCTTCATGTAAGCCTAAGGGCACCCTCATGTGTTCCCCCTTATGATATTGGTTAATCGATATTTATGGATAACCTTGGTTAAAGGGTATAATTCATTATTATTTTATTATAAGGTTAACCTTAAAGTTGTTAATGTTAGCCCAAGGTTAACCTCTTATTGGAGATTTGGAATCATTATAAATACCCCTCAATGAGGATCCATTTGCATTATAAGTGTGAACAAATTTTGATATATTGTGATGCCCATGAGCATCAAACTTTTACTTCTTATTAAGGTCTTACTTTATCTTTTTACTTTGTTTACTATTGATACAATTTAATAAATTTTCTTCGTTTTAACATAAGATTGTGGTGACTACATGTTTTAGAATATTTTTGGAAAATATTGCAAATTAAAAATATGGTATCAAGGCAATTCCTAAAGCTACATCACTTGTTAGCAGAAGATAAAAAAAATCATTAGCAATCAAAGTCCTCATTCAAGATATATTATTAAAATTTGAAATTTGAAAATTTTGAATTTTTTCTTACCTCTTTTTGGTGTCAAAAATAGATCGTCTATTTTATAGTTGGACACACGACCTCACCATCACATGCACATGGATCCCGTAATAGTAATTATGTGCTAGTATATATGACATGGTAGTAAGACTGCACGCTTGCAATCAAGAGGAGTTATGGTTGAATCCTGATGTCTCTCACTCATAGTCACATCCAACAATTTTATGGAGGACCATTATCTTCCAGTTGCTAAAAGGGAGTGGTGATTAGTAGAGTTTGTTCTTATTTGGGAGGCCATATTTTTATCAAATCACCAATTACAAAGTTTTTTAGAATGATAAGTGCACAAGTTCTAAAGAAGTACCTTGCAACTCTACTCTTAATAAGTGGTAAAGTAAAATAGTTTGACCTATCCTTTATTGATAAAAGTTATCTAGTTTGAATCTTGATAACATGTTTTTATTTTTCTATAATCCTTATTGACATGAACTATAGAAGGACATCCTTCATCACATTAGCTATGCATGATGTGATGGTTGGAATGGTGGCTTGTTGAAAGTAGGTGTTGAGATAAAATCTTGAAATTGATGTTTTTAGTAGCTCCAAGGTAAATTCTCCACTACACATAATATTCAATTCATTTTGCTTGTTGTACAACAAGTGTATATAGAGTGATTGGTTCACCCATTATCTTGTAGGTATAATTTCTAGGGTTCAAACCCTATTGGCTCTAATCCATTAAAATTAATATATATATATATATATATATATATATATATATATATATTAAAATGAGCAATCCAACCAATCACATCAGGTGACTTGTCAAACTTAGATTCATCAACTAATAGTGCAACATCAACTCTAGTGGCATCAAGTGGAAGTTAATTCAACAAAAAATAATCTAAGGTTTAGAATTTATTTTTTTATTTGAATGCTAACATGCCAAATATTTTAGATATAATAAATTTTGAATACATAAGTGTTTGGAGCCCTTTTTTAGATTACATTTTTTTTTAAGTTCTATGTAGTGGTGACATCAGTTTACAAACCTATTATTAATTTTCTAGGTTTTTTATTGTAAAATGGATTCCTTAGTGTATGTAACTCACCTCAGTCGATGAAATTATAGCACTTGGTTGATTCAAATGACAAGATTACTCAAAAGAAATATTTGGTTGTCTTCTCTTGATACTAAAGGATAGATTATGGTCACCATGAATATTTTCTCCTGGGAATATCAACATATTGATCTAGGAGGTGGAGTTATGACTTCATTTTTAGGAGGCGTTGATCCATTCCATGTACCTTTTGCAAAGAAAAAATAGCATGATCACTAGCCCATATGAGAATTCATTGTGGGGGAGATGTATCTCTAATGTATTATTGCCTTGGCCCTCAATTCATATTATAAGGGGTATTTAAGTATTTATAATATGATAATATTATGCCAAAGCCAATAGCAATCAAGTACCTATTAGTGCTCTTGATGCAAACCTACAAACAAGTACTATGTAAGCCTTCAGACATCTTGATGTAAGCCTACGAGAATTTTCATGTAAACCTATAAGACTCTTTCTATGTAATCTATAGGCATTATCCTCTGTAAAACTATGGTCATCTATGTGTCATCCTACAAGCATATTCAATGTATGCACACATTCATGACATCATGTTTTTATTGAAATATTTGTAATATGATCTTATTATGTTAGGGCCAATAGTGATGAAGTACCTATGAGTGTTCTTTATGTAAGCCTATAGGCAAGTTCTATGTAAGCCTTTGGGAATCTTGATATAAGTCGTTGAGCATCTTGATGTAAACCTATAGGCATCTTCATATAATACTATGTGCATTATTTTATGTAATATTATGGGTTTCTATGTGTAAGCCTATGGGTATCTTAATATAAGCCTAAGGGCACCCTCATGTGTCCCCCTTTAGTGATATTAGTTAATCCATATTTATGGATAATCTTAATTAAAGGGTGTAATTCATTATTATTTTATTATAAGGTTAACCTTAAATTTGTTAATATTAGCATGAGGTTAACCTATTATTGGGGATTTAGAATCACTTTAAATACCCCTCAATGAGGATCCATTTGCAATATAAATGTAAAAAAATATGACATATTATGGTGCCCATGGACATCCAACTTCTACTTCTTCTTAAGGTCTTCCTTTTTCTCTTTACTTTGTTTATTCTTGATATATATTTAATCATTTTTATCATTTTCATATAATATTGTGGTGATGACATGTTTTGGAATGTTTTTGGAAAATATTGTAAATTACGTCCAATAATTTTATGGAGGGCCCTTTTCTTCCACTTTCCAAAATGGAGTGGTGCTTAGTAGAGGTTTTTCTTAGTTAGGAGGCCATCATGGGATCGAATCATAAATTATAAAGTTTTTTTGAATGAGGAGTGGACAAGTGCTAAATAAATACCTTGAAACTCTACTCTTGATAAGTAGTAAACCACAATGGTTTGACCTATCCTTTATTGATAAAAGTTCTCTAATTTTAATCTTAACAACATGTTTTTATTTTTCTATAATACTTCTTCCCATGAACTATAGAAGGTCATCCTTATTCATCACATTAGTTATGCATGATGTGATGGTTGGAATGGTGGCTTGTTGAAAGTAGTGTTGAGATCAAATCTTGACACTAATATTTTTTAGTAGCAACAAGGTAAATCCTCCACTACCCATATCAAAATTTAATTCATTTCACTTATTTTCTAATGAGTATACATAGAGTGATTAGTTCACTCATTCCCTTGTAGGAATAATGTCTAGATTTCAAGCCCTATTGGATCTAACCCATCAAAATTATTATATATATATATATATATATATATATATATATATATTCAAATGAGTAGTCCAACCAATAACATCAAGTTACTTGTCAAACTTAGATTCATCGATTAATAATGCAACATCGACTTTAGTGGAATCAAGTGGAAGTTAGTTCAACAAAAAAACTCTAAGGTTTGACCTTTGTTTTTTATTTGAATGCTAATATATCAAATCTTTTAGAGAATAATTTTTGAATACATAAGTTTTTGGAGTCCTTTTTTATATTACATATGTTTTAAGCTCTATGTAATGGTGATGTTAGTTTATAGATCTATTATAAAATTGCTTAGGTTTTTTAATGTAAAATAGATTTCTTAGTGTATGTAACTCACCTCAATCGATGAAGTTATAGCACTTGGTTTATTCAAATGACAAGATTACTAAAAAAATATTTGGTTGTCTCATCTTGAGACTAAAGAATAGATTGTGGTCAGCATGAATATATTTTAATGGGAATCTCAACATCTTGATATAGGAGGTGGATTTATGGCTAAATGTTTGGGAGGCATTGATCCATTCCATATACCTTTGGCAAAGAAAAAATATCAATATCACTAGCCCATATGAGCATTCATTGTGGAGGAGATATATCTCTAATATATTCTCTCCTTGGTCCTCATTTCAGATTATAAGGGGTATTTAAGTATTTATAATATGATTTTATTAAGCCAAGGCCAATAGTAATCAAGTACCAATTAGTGCTTTTGATGTAAACCTACAAACAAGTACTATGTAAGCCTTTAGGCATCTTGATGTAAGCATATAAGTATCTTCATGTAAACCTATAATACTATTTATATGTAATACTATAGGCATTATCCTATGTAAAACTATGGTCATCTATGTGTAATCCTATAAACATCTTCATGTAAGCCTAAGGGAACCCTCATGTATTCGCCCTTAGTGATATTGGTTAATACACCTATATGGATAACCTTAATTAAAGGGTGTAATTTATTATTATTTTACTATAAGGTTAACCTAAAGGTAAAATTAATGTTAGGCTAAGGTTAACCTCTCATTGGGGATTTGATATCACCATAAATACCTCCCAATTAAGATCCATTTATAGTGACCAAAATGTGTTATATTGTGGTGTCCATAGTCACCACCTTCTACTTTCCCTCAATTCCTATTATGGGGGGTGTTTATATATTTGTAATCTAATATTATTAGGCCAAATTCAATAGTGATGAAGTACCTAAGGGTACCCTTTATGTGATGGGAACGTGTTATATAAGACTTCAAGTATCTTGATGTAAGCCTATAGGCATATTTATATATAATATTTTAGGTATTATTATATGTAATGCTATGAGAATTTATGTGTAAAAATATAGGCATATTCATGTAATTATAAGGGCACCTTCATGTATTCATTCTTAGTGATATTCGTTAATCCTTCTTTATGGATAATATTGATTAAAGCATGTAGTTTATTATTATTTTATTGTAAGGTGTTAGGCTAAGGTTAACCTCTCATTGAGGATTTGGTATCACTATAAATAACCCTCAATGAGGATCCATGTGTATTATGAAATATGATATATTTGGGTGCCCATAGGCACCCATCTTCTACATTCCATCAATTCAAAATATTGGGGGTGTTTAAATATTTGTAATCTGATCTATGAGGCCTAGGCTAGTAGTGATGAAGTACCTTGGGATACTCTTGATGTAATATTATGAACATATTTAGTAAGCCTATGGTCATATTTCTATGTATGCATATATACATTCTTCTATGTAAGCCTATGAGCATCTATGTGTAAGCCTACAGACATCTTCATGTAATCCTAAGGGCACCATCATGTATTCACCCTTAGTGATATTGGTTAATCCACCTTTATTAGATAACCTTAAAGGGTGTAATTTATTAAAGTTTTATTGTAATATTAACCTTAAGGTTAAGTTAATATCATCCTAATATTAACCTCTCATTTGGGATTTGTTATCACTATAAATACCCTTAATGAGGTTTTGTTTGTATTATGAATTGTGAATAAAATGTGATATTGGGATTCCCATGGGCACCCACATTCTACTTCTTCTTGTCATATCCCTTCATATCTTTACATTTTTTATCATTGTTATATTTTAATCACTTTTTCTTATTTTCCATACATGATTGTGGTGAATGCTTATTTTGGAAAGTTTCTAGAAAATATTGTAAATTCAAACAATTTTTACTTTTGATTAAAATTTATGTCATTATTGTTTTATGGTGTCTATTAATTCTATAATTTTAATAATTATCATCACATGCTTTTACTAAAAGATCATATTAGATCAAGATTAAAAATTTAACATGGCATAAACTATAATCTAAGTAAATGATAACCATTTGCTATATAACTTACTTTAGTATATGGTAAATGATTAAGAAGACAATAATCTAAGTGCAAATAATTCTCTCTACAAACAAGTTAGTTTTGGTACAAGAAGTTGTATACAAAGTTTGTATGGATGAGAAGTGGTTAGAGATTGTGATCAAATATTATTTTTCTCCAAGTTTTATCATCTTGTATATGAAGGAAAATAAATTTTGGAGTTATTTGCAGTGGATATAAGGAAAACTAAAATAAAAATATATATATATATATATACAAAGATATATTTGAAATACAATAAATTTAATGTATAGTTAAACACGATATATTTGAGCTATAATCAAAGTTTAAATAGATGTAGCATTTGAAGGAGTGTAGGAGAGTTAGTTAGTGTAAACACCCATGATCAAAGTTCATCGAAGTATCTCCTATTAATTTTATCTAAATCAACCATAGAATGAAAAACTATGTCACATTTACATCATAAGTTTAAATCCAATGCAAACTTTATGAAATTTAATTTTTTTTTACACCATACAATTTAATATTATAATGATGTAGATGAATTTTTTATACTAGATTAGTACTAATAGCTTTAATTATACATCAAAATTTGTATTTAAGTACTTCAATTTTTAGTGAGATATTTTATACAACATAGGGTGAAGGAATGATTTGTATGTGACGATGAAGGAGAAAATGAAGAGTGATGGTGTGATACATGGATTTAAAAAAAATTTCTTTCATTCATTGATATAATAATAAAATATAACCTAATGAAAGAGTGCATTATAGTTAGCCAATTAAATTTAGATACTATATATATAAATCAAGGTTTAACTCTCATCCAATAAAATATAATGTTATATAAGAGCATTTAATACATTATAAAATTGGTATACTTTTTCACATAAATCAGTTTCTTATTTAATAAAATTCTTTAGAAATATATTAAAACCTATGTATCCAATGATACCTATAAATATAAAGGTCAATAAAATAATATAACAAGAACTTAATTGACCATGGATGATAACCATTTCACCAAATCAATCCTATTCACCCTAAAATCAATTATTTAGAACTATTCATATAATGATATCCACATGGGTGTATTCCATTCTATGATTGATGGATAAATTGATAGTTGCATACATAAAAAATGAGAATCAGTCATCATATAAAATGCGCATAGTGCAAACTAGATTCTTTACTTCCATTGGAAAATAAGACCACATGACTCTATAGATGAACAAAGTCCATACATTCTAATGAGTGATTGATCATCTTAGTTGTACATTATTTCAATTATAGAAATAAACAATCTTGTTGCCCTTAGTCTTCAATCTAGTGGTGAATCTCACTACTTAAATGATTATTCATCTATTCATTTTCTTCTAGAATTCCTTGAATCATGCAATATTGTATTATGATCTAGGTTTTTATCCTTATTCTTATAGTTTATGGTCCCACCTATTTTCCTTTGATATATAGATAGATGATCATAATATCTCTAGACGATGTTGCTCTTAGCCCTCTAGTTATAGTATGGATATCAACATCATGCAAGTCCTCATCGTTGAATTTTGTTGAGCATCCTAATTATTTAATGGGATATAGTCATCTACTTATAGTTACTCCACTATACTCCCTTAACCTAATGAGTCTGTGAATGATATTTTTAATTCCTTTAAATACTTGATGGATCAATTCAATTCCTTGAGTTACTTTTTAGTTCTCTTTAATTGTCATAAATAATCTCTATATTTATTTTCAATATCAAGTTATTTAATAAGGTTAAAGTTCCATAATTCTTGATGTAATTAATCATCCATCATCTTGACTTTTTATGTTTTGACTAATTTTGTATTTTTCATAGAAACATCTATAGAGAATTAAATAATTCATCTAATAATATTCATAACCAAATCATCATAAAATATTATTCATTATTTGCAAGAAGCCTTAGGTCATCCTCATTCTCACATTAAAATCTAGAGAATATTATATATAATATACATAAATATTAGGTTTGATGATAGCACTTATTCATAAAACATCCCTAGGAAACATTTATTGAAAATGCATTTCATATAATCTAGTATATAGAAATAAACTCCTAGAATTTGAACATTTGATACAATTTTTTCACTACTTTATCCTTATGTGCAATATAAATACCATGAATACTAATTTTCTATCCAATTTATTATCAAAAGAGTTGGTCAAATGTACCAAAGTATTGTTATCATCATCAAATTTCATACCAAATGATCTTAATCAAACAATAGTAAAATGGATATTAAATCAATAAATCTTTGGATCAATTATACTTTTAGATCTAATAAACAATTGGAAATACCACAATATAGAAGGTTGCATAATTTTAAGTCACGATACATATTTGCTACATGTGTACTTTATTATGTTCTTGCTAGACCCAATTAAATACAATGCTAATTAGAAAGATTATGTTTGATGACTAGATTTACATAACTTTCATGATTAAATATTTTTTTCCCATTTGATAATACTAATTCTGAATTTATAAGTATTATGACATATAAACATACACAAGATGCATTTCTAAGAAGTAACTCCATATGAGCATATGAACTTCTATAGAGGGGGAAAACTGCCCTATCGCGTACAATTCAAAAAAGCTGGATCCGCAAGAGAGAAGCCTTTGGGATGAACCCAAGGGGTATGTTGTTTTCTACACTTGGGGCTAGGGGGAATGGTTCAATAGGAATGATTTAAGTACTTGTTCCAAGTCCTCTGGTTTTCAATAATGCTTGATGTATTAGATTTGAGACAAACACCTAGATTTGGCCTTTCTATATCTATGCTATAAAATATAAAGGACAATGAAAACATATAAAATGCAAGAATACAAGAGCTAACCCTATTTTATTCTTCCTTTGAATGCTTTTCTAACCCTAGGGTTCCAAATATAAAACCTTTAAGTAAGGGCTCAAGAGGAGATGCACAAACAAAATTAACCCTAAGTGCACACTATATGTTGTTTATATTTGAAATACCTAGAAATTAATTAGATATACATCTATAAAATTAGATGTAGGGTTTATAACAGAATTATAAAGAACTCAAAAAACAACCTAAAGATTAATAAAAAAACTTAGCTTATCTAGTGATATATCCTTGCTTTTATTCCTTTGTCCAAAGCTATCAATAATTTATGTCCCTACAAGACAACTTAACAACACTTGAAAAATAGGATTAGTGTTAGGGGGCCTACTTAGGCCGTTGTACAACAGTGCTTGGAGGCACAACAGTCAAGCCACCTAGGTCCTTTTAGCTGACCTTTGATAATTAAAAGCAAAAATTGAACTTCGAAGGAAAATAAACATAATAAAATACAACATAATAGAATGATAGAATCACGTAATAGAATATGATATCAACCTCTAAATGCAGCCTAGAATGTAGTAATGAAAGTTGGAACAGTAGATTACCCCAAAATTTTTCTCAGGTAAAATCACACCTTGTAAAAAGTGAGCGCGATAATGCATATGTGAATTCACACCCCATAGCAGACCTAAAGTGAGACAAAATGTCTCAGAATAGAGAAAAATAATAAATGTAAGATGCAATGAATGAAAATAAGTATGCACTAGAATGCTTTCACCTGGCAGAGTTTGAGGAAGCAAAAAAAAATATTTGAGACCTCCCGAATGGTTGATCTCTCCTTAGGGCTTAAACAATCCACTAAGAGCGAGCAAAAGCAATCAACAATCAATGCAATAGAAATCCAATCAATCTTCAAACTCCAAATTAAACTTGCTTGTACATGAAGAAGAAGGAATGCAGACTAAATAAGAAAACTTTGCAAGAAAACAAATGTTAGTGAGAAATAAAATGATCAATCTGATAATGTAATTGTGTCGTGTTTGAGAAATGAATTCAAAACCTTCTTATATAGCGGATTTAAAGATGAAAAATGTGATAAAACCAAAGAGAGACAACTTAAAACATACCAAACCAAAATAATTAGGGTTTCCTTGACCAAAACCCTAAAAAAGGTGAAATCGCACCCTATCAAGGCTGACCACAATTTTGACATGCGAAGTCGCACCCCATAAAGGACCAAGCGCAATTTCACATAGAGAGAGGAAATAAGTAAAACAGAGGGAAGGAACCTTACCCTTGCCTTAGACAAGTCTAAGGGGCCTCCAAAAGAGCTCTAGAAAAAATGGGGTGGTTGGTTTAAAAGAAAGTGATGGTGCAAAAATGATGTTTTCTAAACACTTTAATGTTTTACACGTAAATCAAGGCATTAGGGACATTAATACCTCTAATGCCATGGTTCCCCCTCAATTTTTTTGAGGAATAAATCCCTCATAAAAAATTAAAAAAGATAGAATCAAAATAAGGAGAAGCAAAAACAAAGAAGAAAAAGAAAAGAGAAAAAAAATGCACAAAAAATAGAGAAAAGTGAAAATGGGTAAAACCCTAATTCATTTTTATCATACGAGAGAGAGAAAAGGATCTCTGCAGAAAAAGAGGATATGGTGCTACCAGTGCACCATTCAATGATCATGAGGGGTGAGGCCAGTACAAAATTGGATCGAGCATAGGTAAGATCAAAAACCACACCTACATTTTGATTTTGTTTAATTTTTTATAATTTTTTTAGTGATTTTCCATCAAAATAGATAACTTTTTTGCATACAACCCAGGTGTAATTTCACAACCCGATCATGATTTTTACTTGGGTGGTAGCGGTGAAATAACCCATTGACCTCTTCCACCAATGGCTGAATCCCTTTTTTAGCCTTAGGCTGAGGTTTTTTTGGAAGATTTGTCTACATCATTTTCTTTGGCAGGTGTGGCTAGAAAGAAACCATAGAGATTTCCATGAGTCGAGCCATGATGTTACCTCCATCACCAATAAGATTCTTACCTTTGCCCATGAAAACGTTAGCCTTATTCCTCATGAAGATCAAAATACTTCCCCTTGGGAGAGGCTATTCACTCAATCCTTAAATATTACTCTGGGTGAGAAACCCGTGTCTACCAAGGTCAATCCTAGATTAGATGTCAAGTGGAAACCGCCTCTGGTTGGTTGGTTCAAGATCAACTTCGATGGGGCCTCTAAAGGTAACCCTAGCAAAGCAGGGGCTGGAGGAGCAGTGAGAGATCATCAAGGCAAGCTGGTGATGGCCTTTTCTGAATAGTTGGGAATAAGGACTAACAACGAAGCAGAAGCAAGAGCGTTATGGAGGGGTCTTCAGTTGGCTCAGGAGATTGAAGGTAATATAATTATCGAAGGATATTCGATGTAGGTCATAAACCTTCTCAACAATGGGAAAAATCCTCTATGGTGGATTAAGACTATCATCGAAGAGGCTAGGATCCTCCACCATGCCAAGAATTATCGGAAGGCCCAACACGTGTTTAGGGAAGCAAATAAAATAGCTGATATCTTAGCCAATATAGGGGTGGAAGCCGTTGGGCTGGTCACTTGGGAACATGGGGTCCCAAGTGATGTGGATAAAATTATTCAAAATGATCACTAATGATGATGAAATTGTGGGGATCGAAAAAAGGGAGAGGAGTTTCATTGTTGTTTTGTCAGTATTTCTTCGGTCCTTCTTGCGACAGCTTTAGTTTTCTTTGCAATGGGGAAGGATCCAGGTGGCTTGGTGGCTTCATGTTATGGGGTTAGGGGAAAATGCAAAGGCCAAGGACCAATGTCATGATTTTGTGACATGTCGTAGTTTAAGGAAAAGCAAAATGCAACAAGAAAGAAAAAGTGTCGCGATATCGCGACATGTTGAGCAAGAAAGAAAAAGTGTCGCAATATCGTGACATGTTGAGCAAGAAGGAAAAAGGGTCACGATTTCATGACATGTTGAGTAAGAAGGAAAAAGTGTCACGATTTCGTGATATGTAGAGCAAGAAAGGAAAAGTGTCGCGATGTCACGACATGTTGAGCAAGAAAGAAAGAGTGTCACGATATCACGACAATGTTGAGCAAGAAGGAAAAAGTGTCGCAATATCGCGACATGTCACATTTTCGTGACCAAAATAGAAGAGAAAGAGCAAGAGGGAAAAAGTGTCATGATATCGTGACATGTTGAGCAAGAAAGAAAGAGTGTGGCGATATCGCGACATGTTGAGCAAGAAGGAAAAAGTGTCACTTTTTTGCGATATGTTGAGCATGAAGGAAAAAGTGTCATGATATCGCGACATGTCGCATTTTCGCGACCAAAAGAGAAGAGAGGGAGCAAGAGGGAAAAAGTGTCACGATATAGCGACATGTATTTTCACGATCAAAAGAGAAGAGAAAGAGCAAGAAGGAAAAAGTGTCGCGATATAGTGACATGTCATTTTTTCGCGACCAAAAGAGAAGAGAAAGAGCAAGAAGGAAAAGTGTCACGATATCGTGACATGTAGCATTCTCGCGACCAAAAGAGAAGAGAAAGAGGAGGAAGGAAAAAGTGTCACGATATCACGACATGTTTAGCAAGAAATAAAGAGTCTAGCAATATCACGACATGTTGAGCAAGAAGGAAAAAGTGTCGCTTTTTGGCGACATGTTGAGCAAGAAGGAAAAAGTGTCACGATATCGTGACATGTCGCATTTTCATGACCAAAAGAGAAGAGAATGAGCAAGAGGGAAAAAGTGTCACAATATCATGACATGTCATATTTTCATGACCAAAAGAGAAGAGAAAGAGCAAGAAGGAAAAGTGTCACGATTTCGTGACATGTCGCATTTTCGTGACCAAAAGAGAAGAGAAAGAGGAGGAAGGAAAAAGTGTCACGATATCATGACGTCACATTGTCATGACCAAAAGAGGAGAGAAAGAGTAAGAAGGCGAAAGTGTCATGATATCGCGACATGTTGGATTTTTGCGAGCAAAAGCCAAGAAAAGGAGCATGGAGGAGAAAGTGTCGCGATATCGCGACATGTTGCCTTTTCATGTCAAAAAGCAACAAAAGAGGTCAAAGAGGTAGAAGCGTCGCGCTTTCATGACATTTCGTATTTTTGACACGTCGTAGTTTCACGATGATCCAGATCAAATGAAGGAAAAGACTCAAGGATGATGCGATTTCGTGACCTACCGATTCTTCGCGGATGGAAGCGACAAGAGAACAAAATAGGAAATGAATGTCATGATTTCATGATATGTCTCAGTTTCACGATAGACAATAGCAAAGGAGCTGAACGAAGGTAGATTGTCACAATTTTGCGATAGGTCTCTTTGTCGCGACATGTCGTAGTTTCATGACTTTCCAGAGCAAGTGAAGGAAAAGACTTAAGGGCGTCATGATTTCGTGACATGTCACATAGTCACAGATGGAAGCGGCAAGCATGCAAAATGGGAGACGAATGTCATGATTTTGCAACATGTCTCATTGTCACGACATGTCGCATTTTTGTGACATGCAGTGGCAAAGGAGCAGAACGAAGGCAGAATGTCATGATTTTGTGACTTGTCTCTTTTTCGCGATAGGTCGCATTTTTGCGAATATCCAAAGTAAAATATGGAAACGACTTACAAACGTCACGATTTCATTACATGTCTCATATTCACGGCTAGAAGCAGAAAGAGTGCAAAATGGGAGATGAATGTCGTGATTTTGCGACATGGCTCATTTTCATGAATTGTCACATTTTTGTAACTTATGGAGGCAAAGGAGCAGAACATTGGCGGAATGTTGCGATTTCGTGACATGTCTCATTTTCACGACATGTCACCATTTCATGACTCTTCAAAGCAAATGAAGGAGAAGACTTAAGGATGTCACGATTTCGTTATAGGTCACATTTTCATGGTTGGGGCAACAAGAGAGCAATGCGGTGGGCCACTTCCTATGTTCTAAGGTGTTTGTAATTATGGGTAAGGGGCGGTGATATTTCTTGGAAGGGTGTCCTCAGAAGGGTACTAGTAGCAAAGGATAGTCTGTCCCTATTGAGGTTTTGATCTGTAAAAGCATAGTTTTGATTTTGTAAAAGGTTTTGGGTCAACCTGGAAAACCCGGTTGTAATGAAATTGTACCTTAATTACCAAAAAAAAAAAATTGCACCTGATGAACTGGACTAGATGTGATTTCATGAGATCGTACCTCGAGGAAGTGATGTGCGATCTCACTTTGATGAAATTATGACCCTAAAAAACCAAGCGTGATTTCACCAAAAAGGTAAAAAAAGAAAGAAAAAAAAGATAGAAAGAAAAAGAGAGAAGAAAAGAAAATAAGGAAATATGCAAGCAAGCTAACTTGGAAGATACAAAATTGAACTTTTACCAATCAAAATTTAAAAATAAAATTGATGCATTTGAATTTAATTGATTTATTAATTTAGGATATTAATATTTTGATTTATTGAACTAATGGATTTTATTTTTCTATTGTTATTGCAGTTTAGAGTACTCGAGAGTCGTGGGTGGAGGGCCAACTCCCTAGAGGTGGAGCTAGATGCACTCAATAGGAAAAGAGGGATACATTGGATGTGGTGGGGCTAGACCACCTATCAAGGCTACCTCGAATAGAGGTAGATAGGTCCCTACTGATGGCATTGGAAGAGAGATGATACCCAAAGTTATTTACCTTCCAGTTACCCACAGGAGAGATGACAGTCACACCAAAGGATGTGTGGTGCATCTTGTGTATCCCTATCAAAGGGATAATATTTTACAAAGCACAAATGAGACCAGTGACCTTGCAACAATTTTTAGGAGGCTGGGACCACTAGGTGTGAGGGAGAACCATAGTCATAGATGACTTGGTGGGGCGATATGGGGAAGATCCATTGATGAGCATGCTCTATAGGGTGGTGGTGGGGCAAGTGATGTGCCATACCAATATGTGACATATTACATGGATTATGGTGAGTGTAGTGGAAGACATGCAACACCAGGGAGTTTGATTTGCATGGGATCCATATGTGTTGGCCCGCTTGTAGAGGATATTGTACAATATCATATACAAATGACATACAGGATTAGTGTGCACAACTTTTCTCTGGGTATGGATTTGGGAGCACATAGCAGTGCAGAGATCAAATGCACTACCAGGATTATTTCCCACCTCAGAGCGACCAACAAAATATAGATGGTTCATGTCCCTAGAGTAGGTCATGACGACCTATGTAGGGCACCTGCCACTAGTGAGGTGAGTAATATATGAGCTAAGAGAGACCAATATTATATGGTGATCATGGTGTCTACACTTAGGCTAGTATGAGGATATGATAGAGTTGGTGAGGATTAGGAGGATCAAGTGGCTGACTACAGAGAGAGGGAAACTAAAGGTCTTTCAGTCCGATTGAGTCTTGAGGTAGTTCAAGATCTTATAGGGAATCTCAAACCTAGGGGATTATTGGTACCAGAGAGTCTACCAGGATCCAGTAGGGGTGGGAGGCAAACCAAACTTGACCAGGTGGGTTGAGGAGGACTTGGATGATTCTTCTTACATGCATCCTAGGGTGGATGACATAGGAGTGTTATTCGGATACAAATTATGGTATAGAGGAGTTGTGCCTTGGAGGATATCCCCATCTATTTTGATACAGAGGTTCCAAGTGATGGGCTTGGATCTATAGCAATATTTTTTAGGAGGTAGCTCATAGAGCCATAGAGAGGGCACAATAGGGCCATACAACTTTGAGTTAGCGATAGGCTTATGTTTAGATTGATATGGTGATAGAGGACATTAGTGCTATAGGAACCAGGGAGGTAGGTGTATCTATAATTTCCCTCATAGAGTTTAGGGTACTACCAAGTGGAGTATCAAAGAGGCCTCCACATCAACAATAGTCGATTGAAACCAGGCCTTAAGACAATGGGATCCAAGGGAGGACCAGAGGTGCTATGAGCACAAGTTATGAATTTGTAGAGATAGGTGGACCCTACTCCAGGAGGATAGGTCCAAGAGGATTTAGGGCCTACGAAGCTCACTTAGCATCATAGAGAGGGAGAGGGATGCATGTCGAGTAGAAGGCAATCATGTCTGAGGGGAGGTGAGTCATCTAGATATAGAGTGACAAAGGGCTTGAGTAGAGGGTATGGTTGTTGGGAACATCCAGGCTACTAACATATTCCAAATTCTATAGGCAAAGCTACAGAGGGTAGGGGAGATGTTGGAGGTGGCCATTCAGTGGGATACCTTTCATGAGACCATGTACTACTAGGCAATACCAGTGGGGTAAAGAGCGACACTCCCTCCATCCCTATAGTCAGCTAGAAGATCATGATATCGATCACAAAAATTCTTGGCTTCACCACCCATGGGTAAGTAGTTTCCTAGACCACCTCCTCCTTCAAGCAGAGCATAGAAAATAGGCTCTCAAAGCTAGGGCTAGGTATCGAGATGACATATCAATTTATGCACCCATAGAGATTGGTTAAGTGTACCGGTACTGAAATGTGGTACACCAACCATACATGAATATATATCTCTTTTCTCATCAAGTAATACATAGTTGTTTGCATATTTTTGTGTGATTGTGTGCATGTGATTTGATTTAATTTCTTTAATTTTAATGTTTTATGCATGCAATCTATCTAAATGTAAAAACTATATGAAATGCATGGATGGAAAGTATGGAAGAAAGGAAGCACAAGATAAAGCAAGAAATAAATCCAACAAAGAGGAGAGAGAGAATAAAAGAAGAAGAAGACAAAGAAGAAAAGAATACAAATGTCAACCATCTAAAATAGAGAAGGGTAGGCAAAATATAGTATCAAAATCAGCGTAGGTCACAAGGGACCAATGTGACTAAATACTATGAATCATACCATAAAAGAGGAAGATAAACCCGGTATGGGTATAGTACTCATCGTAAAGGATGAGGTGTTGGAGTCTGACACACTATGGGTAGTTGCTCATTAATTGACTACTATGGGGTGATTACTCGCTAGGATGTATATTGAGGCTTATTGACAATTGCTAAGGAGCTTATCCTGTAATGGGGTGTTGAGACAACTGAGTCAAAAGAGAGTATAACCTGATAGAAGATCATATCCAATATGATACCTGCTAGGATGCATAATTATCCCATGTGGGGTGTAATATATTACGATAAAATATATTAGGCGAGTGATATCCCTGATAGGGGGTTTAAAGTTGAACACAATATAGTGAGTGTGTGCAAATGTGTAAAGAAGATAACTTAGAGAAATAAAGCATATGTATATCCTTGTAAAAAGCATAGAAAGCCATAGAAGAAAAATAAAGCAATGGAAAAGCAACAAGGAAATATTAACAAAATCTCATCCTTGATCTAAGAGATACTCTCACTACTTCCAAGACCAAGGAAGATAAAACTTGGAGAAGCAGATAAAATCAAGAAAGAAAATTGAAGAAGAAAACCCTAGGTGGGGATTGTACTAGGCATAAAAACCCTAGAGAGAGTGCAATGCATGTAAGCTATGACCTAACTAGGTATCATCATATGACATTGTCGTAATATCCTCGAGAATCAATATGATCAAGCAATCATCAACAAGAAATCATGCAAAATATGACATTCAAGCATGCAAGTTGTATTAAATGTCAGGCAAGCAATGCAAAAGGATTATAAGAAATAATGCAGTATAAGCAAGTAGATATATGTAACGAAATGCCAATGAATAGCTAAATTATAATTAATTGATTTGATGCAATTTTTGTTTTTTTTATTATTAATAATAATTAGTTTAATTTATTAATTTAAACAAGTAGAACGAATGTCGACACAAAATCTAAGTGTGCCGCATTTCATAACAAAAATAATAGGCGTACCATGGACTATGTTATCAAAGAAATATAAAAAATGTAAGCCTTATCGATAATTAGTATTATAGAGAGGCTCCTTCATAGATATTTCTTTGGTAGCCATCGCATGATAATCAATGCACTCTCAAACATAACCATTATTTTTAACAGAAGGAGGAGCAATTCCTAACTTCACAAGATCACGATAGGACAAAAAAGTAAAATTCTCTTCCAAAATAGAAGGCTTACTCTTAGAACATATAAAATCAATAATATTGCAAAAAAATATATCAAAAGAATAAGTAGGACCATCATCCTCATCACCCACTCCTGACTTTTGATAATCCCTATATTTAGCATAAGTCATAATATGATCATCATTATCAAATGGTAAAGATTGGTATTTATTAGGTATAAAACCTATGCCACATATCCTAGGCCAGATCTCGACAACCAAAGGCTCTTGAATTACCTTCTGTTGTGGCCTCAAACATTTACCTACATATCCCATACTAGATAGGATCTGTTTAGAAAGTGGGTAATCATTGGAAAGGTAATAATGAGCGAAAGAACGCTCAATGGGAGAGGGGTTACTACCACATATATTTTATTTGAATGCGGTTCCTACAAATATAAAGGTACACATGCCAATGTGTACAATATCATCTTTATTATGGGGTAAACACTTGGTTCTTGGTGATGGTAGTAGCTTGGCTAGATCTAGAAGAGGGGATTTAAGAAACCGATTATCTTGATTTTTTAGATGAGAGATTCAAGATGTGTTCCTCACTAATTATTAAATTTTGAAATTTTTATGATATCTAAGATGAGGAACGTGGAGAAACCATTAAAGAAATAGAAATACATAGGTTAAACTCAGATTGAGCTTGCTCTACATTTGAATAAAAATCAAATGGTTGTGGGTCACCTGGAATGGTGATAACTTGGTTTTTGAATTAAAAATTTAAGCACTAATGAAGAGTAGAAGGGACAACCTTCATTGTATGAATCCAAGGTCATCCAAGAAGAAGATTAAAAGATGCAAGACAATGTACCACATAAAACAAAGTATCTAATATTTTAGGTCCAACCTTGAGGGGAAGAGATATGACACCACATGCTTCTTGGGACTCATTGTTGAAAGCTTTTATATTGATATTAGATTTTGTTAAATATTCCTCTTTTAATCCAAATTTTTGAAAGAATTTATATGTACACAAATTGAGGGAGGAACCATTATAAATCAAAATTATCTTAATAAAGGTATCCCAAATAAGTGCAGCGATGTAAAGTGAAGAATATTTTTGTGGGTTTGAGGAAGGTTTATCATCATCCAAGAATGAGATATGATGTATCCCAAGATAACCTATGACATCAACTACAACATTGGGAGAAATATCTGAGGGGATTGATTGCTTCTTTAGAAATTCTATCAAATCATATCTATGGTTAGGAGAAGTTTGCAAGAGTTCTAAAATTAATATCTTTGTTGGAGTACTAGCCAATTGCTTTTGAAGATAAAATAAAACCTTAGCCTGCAATCTCAATACAATATGTGGAGTTTCTAAAACTTTATTCTAATTATCCTTCAAAACTGAACTAGGTTGTAATATTGAATTCTGTCTATCCTGAGGATGTTGAGTTTGAGCTTGTCTTCTTGCAGTTACCCTAACCATGCCAACCATATTTCCATAGGGAGGAGGCTCATTTTGATGAGCCACATTATTTGCTACTTGTTGATTATGTTTTGGTAATGGATATTTAAATATTTCCATATCTTTATTGATTGTTGTAGTTTTTTGGGTAGTTATTTGATTATTCATTGTATGAGAATTTCTTAAGTCAATACATATTGCATCAATCAAATCCTAAACCACATGTTTCAACTTATTTCAAGAATTGGTCCAATGACCTTCCACTCTATGATATGCACAATGCTAACCTACCTTATACCAATAAGTTTTAGTATTTGGTTGCCTTATGGGAGGAAATTCAATTGGCTTAGCTTTTAAAAGTTATTTCAAAGTTGCTTCCATTAGGGTTATGTGTAAGGGATCGGTCCCAAAATGCATTTATAAAAATTTGGTGAATCAATTTTGAAATCCAGGTGAATAGTGTCTAAACGCATGTAGAAGGATCACTATTATTAGGGGTAATGTTGGAAATTTTAACTTAAAATGGTCAAATTATTATAAAATTTGGGATGAATCGATCCAAAACAAAATTTGTACCTAAATTTTTTTGGCTAATGGGCCCTGGTCAAGGGTCCTAAATATTAGCCAATTCCAAAATTTGAAAATCCTAATTTTAGCCAATTTGGGGCTAAATAGCCACTATGCATAACCTTGGAGCCTTCCATAGACATATTAAGCCTTGTAAAATTCCTTTGTGGAGGTTTTTGAAGTACTATCTTTTGTAGGTTGTTTGTAACATTAATAAGAGGCCTACTATCCATTCCACTATCACCTCCTATGTTCTTGTTCTTATATTGAGACTTAGTAGGATTTTATTATTTGACTTTGAGTTGGCCTCTTATGATAAGGGTCTATTCTACTTTTATTGCTAAATAAATTGCTTGATCAAAAGATGTAATAGTAGTAGTCTCTAATGCATAAGATAATTGTTCTTGTAAATTACCAATAAATATCTCAAGCATATATTTTGGTGGTAAAGTATATCTCAAATGTCCAACCAAACTTCTCCAACAAGCCAAAATTTTTGAAACTCTTTCCTCTTTATTTTGTTTCAAATTATACATATCTTTCATTGTTATCTCCTTTTCAATGTAAGCACCAAATTTTTGGACAAATAATCCTATTGTTTCTTCAAATTTCTTCAAGGAATAATTGGGTAATCGATAATACCATTCTAATACCATGCCAAGACTCATAGGAAATATTTTGAGTAACAACATGTCATCATAAATGAGATCATGGCAAGCTATTCTAAATTTTCTTAGATGCTCTATTGTATCTTTTTTACCCTTATAAATAGGTAAAACTGGCATAGAAAAATACTTAGGATAAGGCTTAGTATCAACAATAGGATCCAATGACTGATTACACATTTCCTTATAATTGTAAGTAAAACTTGAAGGCTGAATCATATCAACTTTTGAAACCAACTAATTTACCACATTTTTCAAATTTTGCACTTCTAGATAATTATTGTGTTATTCCTAAATTTCTATATGTGTGTTGAGGAACCAATGATTGATTTAATTTAGAAGCATGGACATTATTGTTATATGTGGAACCTTGTGAAAATGGAAAACTAAAATTGGGTAGAATAGAAGCAAAATTATTGATATTATAAGATTGAGGAAGAAATTGAAAACAATTTTGAGTAACACTACTAATTAGAGGAGCTTGCAGATTCCTCCCAATGTTTGTAGTTGTAGTAATGTCAACATCTTGGTTCAAATCGTTAGGATGCATTGATTTAGGCAAGGGATTATTTTGGTGAAGCATAGGGGAGCTTATTGGAGGAGGGGGTGGAGGAGTTTCAACTCTTTCTATATGAGCTTATCGCTCCATGTCCTCCAATAACTTATCCCTATTAGCTTTCATAAAACCTCAAATGTGCTCAAATGATGAAAAGACAAACCCACCATTAGGACCTTCATAAGGATAAAAAATCATTTCAATTTCCATATCATCTTGTTCTTCTAGATCTATGTTAGGATCCTCTCTATCAATCTGACCATATTCTAGAGGAACATAATAAGACCCAAGTTGCTTTCACCGACTTCTAAGGAAAGGATCCTTTAGAAAAGTGAAAGGATAGAAGAGAATGCTAACAAAAGAAACAAAAATATTTTTAAAATTATTATTATATTTTTCAACCACCCAAACAAATTTAATGATCTTGCTTAAAAAGTTTTAAAATAAAAAGGGGTGTTCATGTCAGGTTCACCAAAGATTTAGAGGGATAAAACTACCCTATCACATACAATTCCCAAAACTTGGATCCGTAAGAGAGAAGCCTTTGGGGTGAACCACGGGGGTATGTTATTATCTACACTCAATTCTAGGGGAGGAAGGGTTTGCCAAAAATTATTTAAGGACTTATTCCAAGTCCTATGGTTTTCAAGAATGTTTGATGTATTAGATTCGAGAAAAACACCTAGATTTGGCCTTTCTAGATCTATGCTATAAAAGATAAAGGACAACGTAAACATATAGAATGCATGAATACAAGAGCTAACACTAGAATGATACTTCCTTTGAATGCTTTTCTAACCCTAGGGTTCCAAAAGACAACCTTTAAGCAAGGGCTCAATAGGAGATGCACAAACATAATTAACCCTAAGTGCACACTATATGTTGTTTATCTTTCAAATGACTAGAAATTAATTAGATATACTTCTATAAAATAAGATCTAGGGATTATTAAAGAATTATAAAGCACTCAACAAATAGCCTAAAGACTAATCAAAACACTTAGATTATCTGGCGATTTATCCTTACTTTTATTCCTTTGTCCAAAGCTATCAATAATTCTTGTCCCTTTGAGAGAACTTAACAAACACTTGAAAAATAGGATTAGTGTTAGAGGGCCTACTTAGGCCACTATACAAAAATGCTTGGAGGCACAAAAATCAAGCCCCCTAAGTCCTTTTAGCTGATCTCTGATAAATAAAAGTGAAAATTGACCTTTAGAGGAAAATAAAAATAATACAATACAACAAAATAGAATGATAAAATCATAGAACAAAAAATGATATCAATTTCTAAATGCAGCCTAGAATGCAGTAATGAAAGTTGGGATAGTATATTACCCATAGATTTTTCTCAAGAAAAATAATGCCCCATAATAAGTGAGCACAATAATGCACATGTGAAGTTGCACCCCATAGTAGACCAGGAATGATTTCACTGAAGTGAGATGAAACATCTCAAAATAAAGTAAAATAATAAATCTAAGATGTAGCGAACGAAAACAAGTATGCAATAGAATGATTTCACTTGGCAAAGTGTGAGGAAGCAAACAGAAAGGTTTGAGACCTCCCAAATGGTTGATATCTCTTTAGGGATTCAACATCAATCCACCAAGAGTGAGCAAAAGCAATCAACAATCAATGCAGTAGAAATCCAGTCAATATTCAAACTCCAATTTAAACTTGCTTGCACATGAAGAAGAAGGGATGCAGACTGAATAAGAACGCTTTGTGAGAAACCAAATGTTAGTGAGCAATAAATAATCAATCTGATTATGTGATCATGTCGTGTGTGAGAAGTGAATTCAAACCCTCCTTATATAGTGGATTTGAAGGCGAGAGAAAGGCAAGAAAACCAAGGACTGACATAAAACATGCCAAACCCAAAGAATTAGGGTTTCCTTGAAAAACCCTAAAAAATGTGAAATTGTGCCCCATCAAGACCGACCACGATTTTACCATGCAAAGTGATGCCCTGTCAAGGATTGAGTGTGATTTTACATAGAGAGCGAAAATAAGTAAAATAGGGGGGAAGGAACCTTACCCTTACCTTATACTAGTCTAAGGGGCCTCCCAAAGGGCTCTAGGAAGATTTCCCACTAAAGTGAGTCAATTTTCCATGTCTACAACTTCTATATGCATGACATGGTATTTAGGTGTCTACAAAGTAAAAAAGAAATACCTTTCATATTTGTGTATTTTATTCATCGTAGAGATTTCAATATTACTATGTATATCACTTTTGCTATGAAGTAACATTTTAAAAAATCAAGTAGAGGTTTTTTAATCATTTTTTTAAAAATAGTAGGACAACTATACTTTTTTTTTATTTTTACCCAATCTATTAGAGTTGTTTATAACAATTTACTTTACTAATAGATCCTTCATTTTTTAACAAGAAAATGCATTAGCTTCATTATAGGTGTAGTAGTAGATGCAAGGGAAGATATCAATATGTTTTCATAAATTTAAGAATGATAGACCATGCTTCATAGTTTTACATAATATTATTTCATGCCTAGCTCTCTAAGGATAGTAAAATAATACATATCAATCATCTTGATACAACCACTACTAAACTATGGAGATTGAATTCAGGATGAATGGAGCGTTCAGCAGGAGAAGTTTAGGTAGTGTAAATTTTGAATTTCTGAAAGGTAGGAACATGAATGATCCTAGATGAGGAATGGAGTCTGAATATTTGACGGATGGGATCATGGTGGCTTTCAACACCATTAGTGGTGGTGGCTCTAGTGTGCTTTCTTGTTTCAAGGTCATACCCTTGTGAATCCCAACACCACCTTTGACGTTGCTACCCCCAAAGGGACCCATGTCCCCTGTAGCAGCTGTTCATAATGTAAATCAATGACTGTTCATGTGTCCTAGGATGGATTGTCGGTCCCCCTTACTTTGTGAATAATTTTTAGTGCAACTTGAATCCCATGACCTCCACTGGTGAAGAACTCATTTCCAATAGAAATAATATCGTTATCCCTGAAAGCCTCATGGCTAGCTTTATTTCTAGCAAATATTTCTCCCTCATTGGGAAGTTCATTGGGGAACATCCTGACATGCAATAAATAAAGAGATGGTCCAATGCAAAATGGCACTCATGTGGAAGCCTCTAACTCATTTCCTATTCTAGTGGCTTTTCCAAATCTGTCTCAACAATATGGAGGATACCAGTAGAATTATAATAGGTGAACCATGGTTCTTTGGTAGAAGAATTTTATTTTTGATGAAATGGTCTGAAGAACTTGACATAGACATCGAGAGAATCAAATTTACCCCCATCATTGATGTGGGTAGTGATAATAAAAGAGGATTCCTATCCTCTAATGATAAAATAAGAAAAGAGGTTGATGATGATATCACCAATGGCATCCAAACTACTCTGTTCCAACCTATACCAGATCAATTCAAGGATGAAATTATGAAAACCAAATCCACCTCACACCAAGTTAGAGGAGGGAAAAGAACCAATCATAAGATTTCCAAATGAATATACTCTCATGGAATGTGAGAGGTCTTAAAGACCCATCCAAACAAAGGCTAGTCACTAGTATGTGAAATGATATCAGACCCACCATATTAATCATGGGGAAACTAAATTGGATGATAATAAATCCAAAAGGGTAGCAAATAACATATGGAATAATGTAGATTTTATTGCCAGACTAGTCCTTGGAGGTTCTGGGGGTCTCCTTTGCCTATGGAATCCCTTACATGTGGAAGGAAGACACTTATCCACATTTGACAGAGTTACAAACATCATCTTCTATTGTAAAGACACCAGATCAAACCGGGTTCTCTCAAATATTTATGCTTCTAATTCTCCCACCGAGATAACTGACCTTTGGAACAATCTTAGCTAAATGAGAGATATGTTTTTCCAATCATCCTTGGATTCTAGATGAGGACTTCAACTCCCCCTTCTACCCTTTTGAAAAAATGGGGGTACGTATGCTTTTATCGACTCCAACAAGCTCATGGATATCCACCTCAAAAGATCTAGATACACGTGGAGTAATAGAAGGATTGGTAATATGCATATCCAATTAATGCTTGATCAATTCCTCATTTCATGTGAAGTTGTCCCCATGTTTGGAGATGCTACCCTTGATTCCCTACCCAAAATAGGGGTAAACTACAATCCCCTAGTCTTTGAAGTTTCCCATAAATCCTCATTCAAAACCCCCTTCCACTTCGAGGCTATGTGGATACAACATCCTGACTTGAGGGATCACATATTGGAATTGTGGAGCCTCCCTCACTAAGGAAACCCACTTTTTTAGGTCACCAAAAAACTTAGGGCCATCAAATCCATTCTAAAAATTTGGAATAACGATATTTTTGAGAATATATTTGAAAATATATAGGCCACAAAAGAAAGACTCCAATTGATCGAGAAATAAATTTAGCAAGGGAGCATTGACACCAACACCAAGGATGCAAAAAGGAGAATATTTTCAGAATATCATAACATCTTGGCAAGGTAAGAAACCTTCTGGAGATAGAAATCCCAGGTTTAGTGGCTAAAATAAGGTGAATCCAACACAAAGTTTTTCCATGCATCTACGCTTAGGCATCATAGCTCCAACAAGATTAGGGGATTAATCAGAAGGGATGGTTCTTCCACAACTAATATCCTTGAAGCACATCCTCCTAGATCTAACTACACCCATCAAAATCTCATATTCCACATCCTCAACCATATATCACAAGAGTTTAACCAACACCTCTTACATCATTTCTCGAATAATGAAATTAAATCAGCCCTATTATCCATGTCACTTGATAAAGATTTAGGTCCCGATGGGTTTCCCCCTCATTGTTTTCAAACCTTCTAGGAAATTATTGAGCTTGATATCTACTCTACCATTCACTTCATCCAAAATTTTAGGAACATTCCTAGATATGTCAATTCAACCTTTCTTGCCCTTATTCCCAAGCAAGTGCATTGTATATCCCTTTTTGATTTCTAGACTATTAGCCTATGCAATGTTCTGTATAAAATTTTGACCAAAGCCATATCTACTAGAATGAGGGAAGTCCTCCCCCTCATCATTGACCCTTACCAAGGAAGCACTATCCAAGGAAGGAATTTCATGGATGGTGTCATCACAATTAATGAGGTGATTCATTCCATATCCAAGAGCAAGAAAGTTGGATTCTTCCTTAAGCTCGATATGAATAAGGCCTTTGACTGTGTCTCATGGTATTTCCTCCGTGTAGTTCTACTCAATTTTGGGTTCTATCCATAGTAGGTTGATCTAATCAGAGCGTGTATATCCTCAACCTATTTTTTGATCATCATCAATGGGTCCACAGCTAGATACTTCAGAAGTAGCAAAGTTATTAGATAGAGAGACCCCCTATCACCATGCCTCTTCATAATTTTAGTTGAGGTCCTAAGAAGAAATATCAAATCTACTCATGCTAGTGGGTCTATATCTAGAATCAAACTTGCTTCCAAAATCGAATTGGTCACCCACCAACAATTCGTTGATGACACTATTTTAGCTACCTTGGCTTCGATGGTAGAAGCTAAAATCATCAAATCCATTCTCAACCTTTAAAAGGACGTAGTAGACCAAAAAGTTAACTACAAAAAAAGAAAAATATTCTTTATTAACATGCCCCCCATTCACCAATGTCATATTTATCAAGTCCTCCAATGTCCTATTGGTAATATTCCCACATATTACCTCGGTCTTCCTATCTTCGTTGGTAGTCCTTATGATAGCATGTGAAATAATGTGGTTGACAGGCTCCTAAAAAATCTTACAGGATGGAAAGGGGCCCTTCTTAGCCAAGCCACTAAAGCTACCCTGGTCAACGTGTGTCTTCAAAGCATCCCAATCTACTTCCTGTCTATATTTAAAGTCTCATCATTAATTTACTCCAAGGTTGAATAGATTCAAAAAATATTTCTTTGGATAGGACTGAAAAACAAAAAGGGTATCACCTTGGTGCTTGGGATAGTGTTTGTAGGCCCAAATCTCAAGGGGAGCTCAACCTAAGAAGAATTAACAAGATGAACTTTTCCCTTATCGCTAAACAGGCATGGAAAATAGTGACCAATGAAGACTTGGAATGGGTCTCCATTGATAAAAAAAAATACATGAAACATTTTAATCTCATGGAGGATGACCCCCTTGTCAGCTCCACCTTCTGGAAATTAATTACAAAAACTAAATACATCATCTCTAAAGGCACTAGAAGGTAGTTCTCTAATGGGTAGACCATTGACCTTTGGCTTGACCCCTAGATCTATGATCAACCCCTCATTGCTGACCCCACCCTTGCCCCTCTTAAACCTTTCACTAACACCTTCTTCGGGTGCAAGGTTATCAAATTCATAAATTTCTCCTTATGAAGACCCTCTTGGAAAGATATTCCCACCTCCTTCATGCTTACAACCTTCACAACACCGCTTCCACCCTAACCTCCATTCTCCACTCCATCATTCCCATCCCTGGTGTTACCCCTAACACTCCCATTTGGAAATAATGTGATGATGGTGATTTTATGGTAAAATATACATACCTCTTGATTGATCAACCCATCAATTGCAACATCCTCATTAATTCCATTTGGCTTAAGAACCTTATATCCAAAATTGGGCTCTTTTCTTGGTTAGCTGCCTGAAATAAAATCCTAACTTTGGACAAACTCATAAATTATGGGCTCTAGCTCCCCAACTGATACTATCTCTGTATGCCCAAGTGGGAATTAGTAAGTCATCTCTTTCTTGAGTGATATTTCATTGGCTTAGTTATGAAATCAATCTTTACCATCTTCAATATTTCTTGGATCCACCCCTACACTTTGATTGATCTTTTTAACTAATGACCTAACCCTTTTAAGAACCCCAAAGTCAAATCCCTGTGGTCAATGTGCCTCCATCATTTTTATGTAAATTTGGATTGAGCGTAACAATCGTGCTTTATTGAATTCCCCTAGGGATCCCTCCTTTATTTATAATAGGATCCTCAGCTACACCACTAAAAATGCTTCGTTATTCCTATGTTCTAGACCCCCAAGCCCTAGTATTGAAGCCTTCATTACCTCATTTCTCCACCTCTCCATGGACCTCATCATCCCACCCGTGCACCCCAACTCTAGATCTATCTCAAAATGGACCCCACCCTTGATAGGTTGGCTTAAGATAAACTTTGATGGCTCTTCTAGAGATAATCCTGGGCCATCTGGTGGAGGTGAAATCATCAGAAACCATGAAGGATACATAATCATTACCTATTCTAAGAATCTTGGCACCCTCACCAACCATGTTGCAGAATTCAAAGCTCTCTACTGGGGATTATTAATCACAAGTTATCTTAAATTCAAGTTAGTGGTTGAAGGAGACTCACTAAACATTATCAACTATTCCAAAACTAATAGGAACCCTAGTTGGAGGGTCAGGAATATTATTTTTGAAGTCAAACAACTCTTTCTCAATCATCTAGATACTGTTGTGCAACACGTGTTTAGAGAAGCCAATGGATCTGTAGATCTCTCAGATGTCCCTCAATGTATGGTATAATTATTTCCCTATATATATAATTGAAATTATATCTCAGGATCATCTTGGTCATCCTTGATCCCCAGTCCTTGTCTTGGATATCAGCCCCTTTGATCAGTGTCACTATCCACATGTCATCATTCTCACTGTTCACATGTCACCCTTACTGGTTCACCCTTAGTCAAATTTCTTCCCCCTTCCCCTTACCGATCCATGTGTACTTTGTCCAATCCTACCCTACCCCACTTGCTCTTCATTTATCATCCATCATCAACCCTTTTTGCTTCTTGTGTCGGATCCCAATGTTTACCTCATCCTGGATGCCAGATCCATGATGCCTTGTCTCACCTCGGTCATGTGAATTAGTCCTCATGGACTTAATCCTTGGGCCCTATCCAATTAGCATCACGTGAAAATTAGAATCATGTCTTTGCACATGTGTTTTTATAATATTGATCATGATTCCAATAGCATCCATATATGTGCCACCTTCGAAAATAACTACAAAGATATCAACCTAAATATTAAAACTTCCTATACCATGATTATCGACCATGCCAATGAAATCCACCACTTCACCATCATTTCTCCCTCGTGTAGTGCTCGAGCATTTCTAATGGACACACATCCCATGAAACACTACCCACCGCTCCTTGCATTGCTTGAGTGCACCTTGACTCCCAGCCTCTTTGGCATGTGTGTTGGTTGGATTTTTAAAATGAGTCTATGTCCGAACACTTTCCATTTCAATCAGCCTCACTCACATATTGTGCATCCTAAGTTCAAAACCCTTTGTGGAATTCTCCCAATGGCAATTCTTAAAACCTCGACCCTAAAAATCAACCCTATGGTCAAGGATATCCTCCATAATTACCACCCTTTCTTGAGAAAATTCATCAGTAATGAGGAAATTACCAATACCATCATCAGTACCTAGGAGGATGGTCATGTCTTCGTTCATGGCCTTGAGTTTACCATTGATGTGCAACTGCTAGCAGAGGTGACAGGCCTTCCTACAGATGGGAGGAGCATTCTTAGAGATAAATATTCGATGGCAACAGATCTTGAGTTCTTCCCAAACAAAGGTAAGGATCTCCTCACTACTAATGGGGGAAATGAAATAACCAATCTACATGGCCCTTGGGACCAATTAATGATTCTCATACTTTAGTTTTTCACTATTGAAAATTTGACTCTACTTTGCGAAGCTTCCATATTGCTTTTTTGAATCATTTTAGAGGTAACAAAAAAATCAACATCCCTGATTACCTTTTTAGATCCATTAAATTTTCTATCACAAATTTCCACATGGGTAAAACCCACTATACTATCCACCAAGGCCTGCACTACATTCTTTAAAAGCATGCCCTCGATGCTTTTTCTATAAGGGCTTTTATCACTGCAGCCCCCTCCTCCTCCTTGCCCCCTCCACCTCCCTTGCCCCCTCTACTTCCCTCATCCCCTTTGCTCTCCTCACTCCCCTCAATACATCCCACCATGCCTCCCCTAGCCATTTTTAGTCCACTCCTAGTCCCTCGTAGTCTAGCCCTAGTCCCTCTCAACTAGCCCCCCTAGCCCCCCACCAGCTGCCCCTTTGGACTCCCCTTCTTATCCTCCCACCTACCCCACCCCTACCAATTCCACCAATAGCTCTAGTAGTGAAACCCTATTAGGACCTGGTTCCTAGAAATTGGAAATCAATAGAGATTAGAAGGAAGTGAATGCAAACAAGTAAATAAAGAATCACTTTTATTAAGATTGTTGTTTCAAATGGAGGTTTCCCTGCCAATTGCTCTCAAAGAGATGTATAATATTTTATTCTTGGATGCCTAATGACACCCTCTATGAATGCATATTTATACCTATCTAATGGTTATGATGTGAAAGGACACGATGGTCCATAATCAAATGAGAGGAATTAATTATATAATATAAGTTAGGAATAATATCCTAACAAGCCTCCCCCTTAAAATATCTTTGTCCTCAAAATGGAAATTAGGGAAATTGTTGTTGGATGTGATGAATTGTTTCCCATGTAGCATCTTTAGAAGGTAGACCTTTCCATTGAATCAAAAGCTTAGTGATGGTGTGATTGCAAAGTTTTCAAGTACGACGATCCAAGATAGCTTCAAGTTCGACCATGAGTACTCCATATTCTATGAACTATGGAAGTTGAGTTTGTGTAGTAATGTGGTTGCCAAGTACTATTTTAAGACAAGAAATATGGAAGACATGATGGATTTTGGAAGATTTTGGTAACTCGAGTTTATAAGCAATGGGTCCAATATGTTGAAAGACTTTATAAGGGCCATAGAATTTAGGAGCTAGATTTTGAGATCCTTTTATTTTGAGAGAAGTTTGATGATAGGGTTGAAGACAAAGGAATACCATATCACCCTCTTGAAAAAATCTCTTAGTTCGATGTTGGTCTTCTTGTTGCTTCATATGATGTTGAGTGGTGAGTAAATTATCCTTGAGAAGGCAAAGAATATCATCTCTAGTAGAAAGGTGAGAATCTACTGCTGGCACATTCGAACTTCCTGGAATATAAGAGGTAATGGAAGGTGGTGTTTATCCATAAAATTCTTCATATGGTGTCATCTTAATGGTGGAGTAGTATGAGGTATTATACCACCATTCGGATAAAAGGAGCCATTTAACCCAATGAAGGGGTTGAGTAGAAATAAGACAATGTAGGTAAGTCTCCAAGCATTTGTTAACAACTTTTGTTTGACCGTTAGTTTGTGGATGATAAGTGGAACTCATATGAAGTTGAGTGCCCTGGAGTTTGAACAATTCTCTCAAAAAGTTACTAGTGAATATAGGATCACGATCACTGACTATAGTAGAAGTTATGCCATGTTGTTTGAAAATATTATCAAGAAATATTTGGGATATAGTACTAGTCGTGCAAGGGTGAGCCACAGGGCAAAAATAAGCATATTTAGATAAGTGATCTAATACAACTAGAATAGTGGTTTTTCCTACAGATTTTGGAAGGTCTTCAATAAAATCCATGGAAATATAAACCTAGATTTTAGTTGGGATAGGAAGAGGTTTTAGAAGGCCAGGAGTATTTATTATTTTGCATTTTTGTCTTTGACATATCTCACATTCATCCACAAATTTCTTAATATCTTGTTTCATGCCTACCCAATAGAAATATCTAGTCACTCTTCTATAAGTCTTGAAGAATCCCGAGTATCATGTAGTGGGTGTGGCATGTAATAATGGATAAGTTTGGCACGATATGAGGATGTGGGGGATAAGACAATACACCCTTTGCACCTAAGTATGTTATCTCTGCAAGATTAGTGGGGCTTACTAGTGGATTCTTGTTGAAGTTTTTGAATTAATGTGTGTGTGGTAGGATAATTAAACCATTCCTCATTAACTTGGTCTATCCATTTCGTAATAGGAGAAGAAAAAGCATGTAATTGGGGTATTTCTTCAAAATTTCATGAAAGGGAATCGAAAGCCATGTTATATTTCCATTTTTTATATATGATCTCATAATCATATCCTAGTAGTTTTGTAACCCACTTTTGTTGCTTTGTAGTGGTTATGCACTGCTCAAGAAGGTATTTTAAACTATGGTGGTTAGTAAAAATAATGAAACATTGGTCGATAAGATAAGGTCACCAATGTTGAATAACATGAAAAATGGCTAACATCTCTTTTTTATATGTGGAGCTTGCCAAATTATTTTTATAAAATGCCTTGCTAGTAAAAGCCAAGGGTATTTCATTTTGCATGAGCACTACTCCTATTCCCACTCCTAAAGCATCACTCTCAATAGTAAATGGTTTGGAAAAATTTGGCATGGCTAAGACAAGGGTGGTACACATTGCATTTTTTGAAGTGATAAAGGCATCATTAGCTTTTGAAGACCAAAGAAAAGTATTCTTATTGAGTAGTGTTGTTAAGGGGACTATGATTTTGCCATAATTTTTGACAAATTTGTGATAGTATCATATTAGTCCTAAAAAACCATGCAACCCTTTCAATATTTTTGGGATAGGACAATTTTTCACATCTTCAATCTTGCGAGGGTCCACCTTAACTCCTTATTTAGAGACAATATGTTCGAGATATTCAATTTCTTGTTTTTCAATGGAACATTTTTATCTTTTGGTATATAATTGGTAGTCATCCAAGGTTTTCAATGCTTGGTCTATATGGCATAAGTGATCTTCCCATGTTTTACTATAAATTAAAATGTCATCAAAGAAAACTAAAATAAACTTTCGAAGGAAAGGGTGGAATACCTTGTTCATTAGACTTTGAAATGTATAAGGGGTGTTGGTAAGACCAAATGTCATAACCATGAATTCATAATGCCCTTCATGAATGCAAAAGGTATTTTTTGGAATATCACTTTCATTAACTTGAATCTGGTGGTAGCCTGATCATAAATCTAATTTGGAGAAGTATGTAGCCCCATGAAGTTCATCTAATAATTCATTGAAGACAGGAATAGGGAATTTATCTTTTATGGTTAGTTTGTTAAGGGCACATAAGTCAACACATAGGCACCATGACCCATCCTTATTTCAAACTAATATAACAGGAGAAGAGTAAGGACTCACACTAGGTCTAATAACCTTTGCTTTAAGTAGTTCTTGTACTAGTTTTTCTATTTTTGTCTTTTGTAGATATGGATATCGATAAGGCTGAATATTAGGAGGTTGGTGCCCTAAAAGAAGTTGAATGGTATGATCATGGCTTTGTTGAGGAGGTAATCCTTTTGGTTCATTAAATACTTTGTCATGGAATTCTAGGAATTGTTGTAGTTCAGGTACTATTGTTTGTTCTTAATTTTTGGTTGGATGGAGAACAATTGTGCCATCATACCCTTGCCTCCTTTTTGAATAAGCTTCTCCATTCTATGAGAACTTACTAATTGATAAGGGCCTAATTTTAATCCCTTAATAGTATATGTTTGATCTTTTTGTGTGAATTTCATCCATAGGTATTCAAAATCCCATTGGATGGTGCCTAGTGTTCTCAACCATTGTACTCCTAGGATGATATCACATCCTCCTAGTGGTAGTGCATACATATCAAATTTTATATTATAATCATCCATAGTGAGTTTAATATTTTGATATTTTCCTTTGCATACAATTTGTCCTTTTTTTCCAATCATAACTTTGAAATTATTTCAAGGATGTATAAAGTAATCAGCTTGTTTTGCCATCCTTGGGTCAATAAAATTGTGTGTGCTTCCAGATTCTAGAAGCACGGTGAGGTTTTGTTTCTTAAAGTATCCCTTGACCTTCATAGTTTGTGGGGAGGGTAAACCAGAAAGGGTATTAAAGGATATTTTAGGCGCATCTTCTTTGTTACTATATGGAGTTTCTATCACTACTTCCACCTCAATAGTATCTTCTTCTTTTGAATTACCTTGGTCAAGTATATCTAAAATATAGAGTTTGGGGGTAATGCATTTATGGTTGGGGATAAATTTCTCATCATAGTGGAAGCAAAGGTCCTTTTATCATCTTTCCTTCATTTCTTTAGGGCTAATTATTTTAATTGGTAAAACTCTATTTAGTTTTGGGGTGGTGTAGGAATTTTGAGATTTACCCATTGGTGGTCTCCCAAGTCGATATTGGTTATTGATTTTTTCTTCCACTATTTGAGCTAATGCATAAGTGTGCATCATGTCGGTAGGATTGAGCATTTGCACTTCTAATCGAACTTCTCCCTTTAGGCCACTGATAAAGCACATTTGGAAGAATGATGCATCTAGCCCTAATGTAAAATTTACCAATTTATCGAATTGAGTTTGGTACTCTCGCACTATAGTGGTTTGGCAGAGTTTGGTGAGAGCTCCTCTGAAATGTTCAAATTTGCTTGGGCCAAATTGTACCATTATATTTTTTGTAAATTCTATACATTTAGGGGTGTCATTTGTCTTTTTGTACCATTGGTATCATTGATTAGCGGTACTCTCCAGGTGAAAGGATGCAATGCGAACCTTTTGGACTTTAGGGATTTGATAGGGGGAGAATTATTGGTCCACTCAATAGATCCAATTCATGGGGTCACCTTATTCAAATTTTGGAAATTCCAATTTAGTGGTTTGAGGTAGTATTGATGTTTGTGGTCCCCCAAGTAATGCTTTTTTGTGTTGGTTCTACGATAGGTTGGTTGGCTTGAATTACTGCCATATTTTGTTGTAACATATCCACGGAGTGGTTGGTGGAAACAACTTTTAAATCTATTTCTGCTACTTTTGTCATGAGTTTCTATTCAAGATCGTCCTTCCATTTATTCAATCCTTTCATGAAGTCCTTCATCTGGTCTTGTGATCGCATACCATCGACCATTGTGGTGTGGTTTTTGCAAATTTTAAGTCTTTTTCAATATTAATTTCTTTGGGAATAGTAAAATTTTAATCAAATTTATCAATTTGTTTGACAAAATTTAAAAAATATATTTGACAATTATTCAAATTTTGTCAAATTAATTGGAAAAATTTTGAAAAAAAAAGTTATTGAAAAATTGGGTTTCTTTTTTATCAACTTGCGACGACTCCATTTTTGAAATTGATAGAACGGTCAATTTATTTGAATTGAATTTTTTGAAACTTTTGGTGGTAGATTTAAATTTTGAGAAATTTGGGATTCAACGGCTAGCATGAGGGTGGGAATGTGAGTGAGTGGCACCAAGGAGCGATGGTAGGGCGAAGTAATGGTAGGGAGCAGTGGTAGGGCAGAGCAGTGGTGGGATAGAATGGTAGTAGGACATAGTGGTCAATAAAGGCGTAAAGTTTGAGGTAAAAGTCAGAGAGTATGGGAAACCACACAAACTATGACAAGTGGTGATCAAACAACCGGGTCTAAGTCAAATGAGGTGAGGGTCTAAGGAAGCATGACCAGAATTCACGTAAGCCTATATGTGTTGTGTGCTATAAAAACACTTAAAGTATTTTTGTCTAATATATGTGGGACTAAAAGTCCCTTCCAAATAATTTTAAAATCTCCTTGCACTTTCGACATAGGATTTTGTTGCTGACGTCGAAAAAAATTTATAAATTTAGTTTAAATTTTAAATTTTATAATTTCTCACAAGGTTTTTTTATGCGCTCACCGAAAAATGCCTTAGACGTATTTTAATAAGAATTTTCTTGTGATTTGAGTTTTGTTTTTGAACTTGGTTTGTTTTACACTGATCTAAAGGTGGAAAAATGATTGTTTTGATAATATTTTAGCTTGTAATCCTTCAACTATCACCAAAAAATTTAGAAACTCTGCCTAGAGTTTGACATTGTCTGCAGTCCCTACTTTTTCACCGTTTTTAAATTTTCTTTTGGTCTGGAAATGCTTATGGCGTTCACACATTTGGATTGGGTATTAAGATGATTGTATGCCTTATTTTTTTTATTATTTTTCTCCATGGCATGGATGAGTTGACATATGAAATTTTATGTTTTATGTGAAAGGAAATGAATGACGACAATAGATAAAAATGAGTGATATGTTTTATGGAGTGCGGAAGTGAGAGGCTATGATACCAGTTGTTAGGAATATGGTTCCTAGAAATTGGAAATAAATGGAGAGAAGAAGGAAATGAATGCAAAAAAGTAAATAAACAATCACTTTTTATTAAGATCACTATTTCAAATGCAGGTTTCCCTGCTAATTTCTCTCAAAGAGATGTATAAAATTTTATTCTTGGATGCCTAATGACACCCTCTATGAATGCATATATATACCTATCTAATGGTTATGATGTGAAAGGACATGATGGTCCATAATAAAATGAGAGGAATTAATTATATAATATAATTTAGGATTAGGATCCTAACAAACCCACATCCATGAGGTCCCCAACAATGACTCGAACCCTAAATTCCCCTCCCTGGTTGCTCCTTTGATCAAAATCAAGGCCCCAAAATATTCTAAGCATAATCTGAGAGCGATGAAGTGTTCTTCATCCAAATTTCTCTAAAATCCTAGCCCTTCCCACACACGTGTCTCTCTGCGACTAAAGAAGCTCAAAGCTGACTCGGCTTCTCCTACTAAAATCAATGAGTTGGGAAAAAATTGACTCTTCTCCAGCTAAATCTAATGAAGTGGTAAAAAATTTTGCTTGGATGGAGATGAAGATCGATGGCATTGGAAATTTGGGACTGATGAATGTTATTGGTGGTAAGGGTGCTCTCTATAATGCGATTCTCAATCACCTAGCCAACTCTACGACCATCCTCTCTATAGCTGCTAAAAATATTAAGTCCTAGTGGATCATCCTCCAGTATGTGGAGAATGATCTTGGTGTCGCCCATGCATAGCTCAGTATCATCTTCAAGGATGTAAATGAGATATGCATCATACTTTACAAAAATTTATTGCTTGGCCCCAAATGTGGGGTTTTCCCTCAGGATGGTCTTGACCTCTAGGATGGGATCATCCCTTCTATACTAAAGGTCCTTCAATTTTTGTTTTTTGAGTTACCATTTTTGACAAATTTTACTGTGTTGGTTGTTAAGCCTGATGTACTTTAGTTTCACTTTTGATGTATTAAGGTTTTGAGGTCCCTTCCAAAACCCTTACATTAATGCAAATTTTCTTTACCGACCAAAAAAAAAAAACCACTACTAAACTAATATTTTTTCTTTAAATAAATAATTATATATGATTCAATTTAAATAACTCATTTATAACCAAGGTCATCATTGATACTATTCTAGGTGGATGACTTAACCACAATGTTATACTAATGTATCAAACAAAATAGAGTATATTATGCACACATTTACTATTCCATATTTCAACTATTAACACAAAATATAAGTAATAGGATAAATTTAATCTTGTTTGATTAATTTCAATCATTATTATCCAAAATAAGTCATATTTTATATGCAAATGGTAGGATGTAAATGTTCACCATTATTTTTCTCACAAAATACAACATTTAATATCAACATCCATAAAAAGCCATAGATGTTCCTCGAGAGATTACAATAGTAATCCTATCTCATAAACATCTTCATAAACCCTTTTAGTAAGAAGCATTATGGATAAAACTAAAAAATAAACTTAATGTTTGGTTCACAAGACTTTGATACATGCCTAGGCATGTATCGGTGTCATTTTCATAAAATTTCTACAAGTCCTCATAAACAATGACATAACTCCTCTACAATATAAGTTATTATGATAGTTAAGGAATATAGTGAATGTAAATACCTAGATTCAATCTTAAAATATTTCTCTTTAAAATTGAATATCGTGTAAACCTTAATATATGATAACCCGAGAAAAATATCCTAACATTAATTTTATTTCTATTTTTAAAAAGGTGGAGTTACAAGGTAAAAATAATTATTGCATTTAGATTTTTAAAAAAAGGAAGATATAAGATAGAAATCAAATTGAAAGGAAATGAAAAATTAATTTGGAGAGAGAAGGATTAATTGATTAGTTGAATTTGATAATTGATTGAAAATTGGTTTGGTTATTAAATATTAATGAATGCAAAATTTATTGATTAATTTTGCGAATTGAAATTTGATTATTGTGCAAAGAATTTATTGGAAATCATATGAAGATAAATGTTTTCTTGAAATTGAAAATTTGATTCAATATTGAAAATATTTTGAAATTGGGTATTTGAAGAAGTTGATTATTTGATTAAATAAATTAAAAATTGACAGAAATAAGTATTTCATCTTCAAAGGAATTAATTTGAAGAATTAAATAATTTGTTTATTTGAAATTTGGGAGAAAAATGGTATTCAACATAAAAATATTTCACTATGGAAGAAATAATTAAAAATGCATTTTCAAAATATAGTGAAGAAATGTTGAAAAACTAAAATTCTATACACAAAATCTAATGGATGATTTTGGTGAAAACATGGATATACCAAACAACTTGAAGAAAAAATTGTATTCAATTCTAAAAAAAATCAAAGTGAAAAATTTACAACATTCATCAAGTATCTTCATGAAAAAATTTACAGCATGGTGGAATTCCTAAAATACTATTATATTACCTATTGAAGAAGGGATAGTGATGTACATTGTATTACTCACTTTGGAGATTTATCAAGAAAAAATACAAGAACAAAAAATTGAAATGAAAGATGTCAACTATGATACAATAGATTTGAATTCAACATATGTTGATTTCAACATGGAATATTTAAATACCAATATTTATAAGATGTATTATTGTGATGACTTGCTAATTCAATATCCAAAATTCATGCAAAAACCATACCACAAATAAGGATTAATACAATAAGATCAAAGAAGAACAATAAAGCAAATAACCAAAGAAATAATAGCATAAAACATGAAGCAAAAGCTAAATATAAAGAAGAATAGAACAAAGAACTAAAAGCAATAGATTGAAGACTAAAGTCCTCAAAAACCAAATAATAATACAAGAGGGTGTTGGAGAATATCACATTATTTGGTAATGTGGCAAAGTACTCACATCATACATTTGTACTATTGTAAATATTAGATTAAGGTGTGTGACTATATTTTTCTAAAGTGTGTATCAATGCGTAGGATGATTCCAAGTGTCATGTAGAAATGTGTGCAAGTGTGTAGAGTGTGTAGAGTGTGCAAGCATAATGTAATAAAGGCTGCAAGTGTGTAATGTGAGAGTGTGCAATATGTCATATAGGTAAGAGTCAAGTGTGTATATGTCAAGTATACAAGTGAAGGTGTAAATTCAAGAGGTATGTCTTATATGTGGAATATGAAAGGATGAATCTCCTAGATATGCTAGGAGAGCAATAGTCAAGTATTGAAGAGTCGCCTTTTAAGGTTATATTATGGAGACAAAACTCCATGTATTATATAGAAAAATTCCAAGCATTAAAGAAATATTCAAGAGAGAAATATAATAAGTCTCTTGTATATTTTATTCAAAATTCAATGAGTTTGTTCTTTTTGTTATAATATTGTTATTATTTCATGAATGATATGTTCATTGATATTGATCAAAGATATTGAATGCTCTGATATTGAGTTTGATTAGATCTTGGATATTGGGATCTCTAATTTAATCTAGTTAAAAAGCCAATAGAAGTTTGATAAAGTTCAATGATGGAGATACCAAGGTACTAATGATCATTACTCTTGGTGTAGTAGATGAAATTGAACAACACATTAGTGAAGTAGAGATATTCAAGTAAGCATGGGATATTCTTTCTACTATATTTGAAAGGAAGAATGAAGCTACAATTCTTAACCTTTAGTATCAACTTCATACATTGAGAGTTTTGTATGGAGAAAGTATTGATTAATTTAGTTACAAATTTATTTAATTAAAAGAAATATTGAATGCTATGGGAGAAATAGTAGAAGATAAGATCTTACTACCCATTATACTTATAGCTTTGATAGAATTATTTTGAGTGCTAATTACTTCTTTACAAGTACAAAATAGAAGGGTGTCCTCTGAAGAGTTGGTAAACATATTTCAGTAGGAGGAATAAAACAATCAATGAAGGTACCAATTTTCAAACAATGCACTCATATTTAAAAATAAACCATAAAAGGGTCCTTCTACTTCTTCATCATCATAAAAGCAACCTAAAATATAAAAGAGATATTATCACATTTGTGAAAAATAGGGACATGATACAAAGTATTGTAGACACAAGTCTATGACTCAAGGGGTAAAGTCCATACACCTTCTCAAAAGAAGCCATAGTACAAACCATAGCAACAACAAGGGTATGTTGCACAATAAGAACTAGAATCAAATTATGAATAAGAACTAGCACACAAGGCACTGATGTCTAAGGCAATGATAAAACCAAGGGATAAAATTTGGTATATTTATTTAGGGGCTAGTAAACATATGACTGTAGACAAAGTGTGCTTTGACATCTTAAAAGAAAAATATGGGAAACTAGTCATGATTGTTGATGTTAAGATTTATCAAGTTAAAGGAGTAGGAAACATTTTTATCAATTTGATTGATGGTAGATGTATAATTGATAATCTATTATATATTCCCAAATAAATAAACAAATTTCTATTTGTTTCACAAATATTGGATCAATACATGGTAGTTAAATTCAAATTTGTTGATGGTAAGAAGTATTTTATCACAAAAATGAGAAGTTTGTTGCAATTGATTCCCATAAGAATGGCTTGTTTGTGCTCGATGTCATGTCATCTCATAATGTTGCATTGTTTGTTGTCATGATAGATGCTACCTCACTCTAGCATAGGAAATATGTACATTTGAAATTTGAGTACTTAATATAGATAAATAAGCATCATATGGTAATAGGGTTTCCCAACCTTTCACCTATATTTCTAGATTTCTTGGGACATCTAGCAAGTAAGCAACAATGAGTATCTTTTAAGCTCAACACTCATATAATTAAAGGACCATTGTATGTCATACATATCGATCTATGTGTACCAATGTCATTCAATTATAATGGACATAGGTAGTTTTAGGTATTTATTAATGATTACTCACAAATATGGGTATATTTCCTACCACTAGAATTAGATGCCTTCATAAATTTCTAATGCTCAATAAGGTTGTTGAGATTGAAACTAGGCATCATATTCAAGTCCTCCACCCATAGAGGGGAGTAATCTACATCCAATATTTTTTCAAGGATTATCTTACAAAAAAGGATCAAGTAATAGCTTACTACCACCTACACTTTGTAGCAAAATGAAGTTGTTGAAAGAATAAATTATAATGGTTCATTACATTCTCAAAGGAGTTCATCTAGAGCAATTTTATTGGGTTGAAGCTATCTCTTATAGGGGGTATCATAAAAAATAGAGCACCAACAAAGGAACTTCAAGGGATTACACCTAAATAATATTGGTCTGGGAGGAAGCCATCAGTTGCTCATCTCAATTTTTTTGAAATTAAGGCATACATTTATGTGCCAAAATAAATGTTGACTAATTTGTATGGAAAAGCTCTATTGATATAAGAAATATTTATTTAAACAAGAAATTGCAAAGAAAACTCAAAGAAGAAATACTTAAAGAGAACGAGAGAAGCTTATCTTCATGAAAACTCATGCACTCAATATTATTGATATCCAAAATTTATAAAGGTATATAATGGTTCTTATTTTATAAGGTATGCTTTTAAAATAAGATATGTTGTCTATTTTTAGAAGATGCTAAACATAATACTTAACCAAATAAAATATTTCTATATAATAAGTAAGCCTTATTTAACTAAATAAAATATTGCTATATAAGAACTAAATCTTACATAGAGGTTGTCTTATCATTTCATCCTTGTTTTAGTTGAAAGTATCACCACATTTTCCTGATGATGGGAAAAATTTGCTAAAAAGAAGACTCAAAAACCCATTTTACTTGGGTTGGAAGTTTATCCTTATGATCCACCAAGTGTTTAGTAGTAGTTCCATTCTTGGTAATGTGTGTTTCAACATGAAGAAGATTATCTACAACAAAGGAGGCTAAAAATTTGGAATTGGATGTTCTAAATTTGAGAGTGGAACATCAACCTCCAAATGAGGTGGTTCATAACTTTTCAACTGAATACCAAGCTAGGATGGAATATCAAGTTTGTAAGCATTGGATCCAATCTATTGAGTAATATCCTAAGAAGTTTGAAGAGATTCTTGGACCTTCAAAGGATAATAATCTATAGAGACATGTGTCACCCAATTATAGTTGTCCTATTGTTTGTTATTACTATAATATATCTTGAGAGGATGAAAAGATATAGAATATCAAATATTAAATCCTGTAGTAGTATAATTTATTGGGTATGATGATATTTCAAAATATTATTGACTGATTGATCTAGTCATCAAGAACATACATGTAAGTAAAAATGTGGTATTTGACAAAGAATTTGAAAACCAAAAAAATTGAATATCCTAAGGAGTATATATATTCTATTGTAAGCATTCAGTCAAATGAGGAAATTCTAAAATATGATTCAAATTTAGAAGTGGTTGATTAACTAGTAACATAACTTATAGTGGTTGCTCCACAATAACAAATAAAGACTCCAAAGTGGCTCACAAACACTCTTAAAGCTATTAATCTTGATGCACCACCTTATCTAACCTCCATATGACCTTGTACTTGCAATAGTACACACCATGAGGTAAATTTGGATTTGATGTATTTTATAATATAGAATTTAGAAACAACCTCATTAAAGGAAGCACTAAGCTTACCATAATGGAAGTAAATTTGTGGAAGCAAAATACACACCACTAATGAAGAATAAAACATGGGATCTTGTTGATTTACCCAAAGGTAAAGAAATCATAGACCACAAGTGATTTTTTAAAATCAATTATAAGGTAGACATATCTATTGATAAATATAAGGCATGGATCATTGCAAAATTCCATGTAGAAAATATTACAAAGAGACATTCACACTAATAACAAAGATGACCACCACCATTCATGCAATATTTGTAATGGTAATAAAATTTGATTAAAAAATTTATCATATGGATGTCAAAGGTGCCTTCCTCAATGGTTATGTTGAATAATAAGTATACATGACACAACCTAAAGGCTTTATTGACAATAGGAAATATCAAAATCTATATATTGAAGAAATTATTATACAAGTTGAAGCAATATTCTATAACCTAGTATATCAAAATCTATAATCACCTATATTACATCATGGTTTCACTAAAAGTCCCTCTAATCCAAAACTCTATTTCACGAAAATTAGAAATGAGAGTAAATCTTGTGGTCTATGTTGATTATTTGGTCATCACTAGAATTCCAAAAAAATTGGTGAATGATATGAAGGACAATTTAAAAATTCATTTGACATGACAAATTTGGGGCTTCTACACTATTGTCTTGGCCTCTAATTTTGGTAGACAAAGAACCAAATTATGGTCACATAAACAAAATATGCTAAGACACTGCTAGAAAAATATAGTATGATAGATTGTAAATATATGATGACATCAATGGAGCCAAGGTTACAATTGTTTAGATATGATAAATCACCTCAACTATTTTCTACTCTTTATTCATAGCTAATTAGGGGTCTCATATACTTGATAAACATTATATCTAACATGAGTTTTGTTTTAAGTTATATTTCAAGATTATTTTAGGATCCTAAGGAGAGTCATTTAAAATTTGCAAAGCATATATTGCATTATGTCCATGGTAAAGTAGATTATGACCTGAAATATAAGAAGAATGATAATTGTTTCTTACAAGGATACACAGACTCATACTATGGTAGATATATAGATGGCAAAAAGTCAACATCAATATATGTGTTTAATTTAGGATTTGGACCTATCTTGTAGCATAGAAAAAAGCAACATGCAGTGGTATTATCACCTATAAAGGCATAATCATGCTACATAAGGAGTTGTGTGTGAAGCACTATGGTTGCAATTTAAACTACCAGATATGGATGTGTAAAAATCAACCAACCTTGTTGAATTTTGATAATCAAGGTGTTCTAAAATTGATCAAGAATCTAGTATTTCATTTAATAACAAAGCACATTGAAGCTCAATGTCATTTCATTTGAGAGAAAATTCAAAATCACCAAATACAACTCAAATATATTCTCACAAGAGACCAAATTGCAGATATTTCCACAAAGGTATTTGGATAAGTCAAGTCTAAATTATTTCACAATTTTCTTTGTATACCAAATAATGTAATAAGTGGAGATGTTAGGCATTATTATTACATTATTTATAAAACATTATTGAAAAGGTAAAATATTAAGAGATATGTTGATCTTTTAAGCACCAAAGGTCTCTTGAGAAACCAAGAGATAAATGTTTGAATATATCTTGATTTTCTATATGATATGTTTATCTATTTTTGCTAAATAGAAGAATCCTTATTTGCTCAATTCCATCAGTAATCACTAGCTATTCTTTTTTTCCATGTAGAAAGAAGAAAAATAGTTTAAAGTAGGCTTTAATTCCTTAAAATGCTTCCTCAACCTTGATATTTTTTCTTAAGTGTCCATCCCTAAAAAATATAACAAATAGGAAGTCATATAAAACTTTGTTCTATATTGGACCTTAGACTGAAGAACAAAATCTTATACTGAGAAGGGGGGTGAATAGTATAAGAGCACCTTTTAATTTTTCTCTCAAACCAATATATGCAATGTAAAGATATCAATATAAAAAATAGTAATAAAAGTAATGTACATAGCACCACACACAATAGAGACACAATAATTTACGTTGTTCACCCAAATATGGCTACTTCCACGGAGAAAATATTTCACTAAATTTTATCAGTCAATATCTTGGGAATCCTTCCCAATTACAATGTTTATGGACCTCTTTCCAAAGGATATGTTGATCCCTTAAATCTGGTTTATGGATATCTATCCACAGGATAACTCTTTATCCTCTGCTCTGGCTGGTGATATTTTGGAAGACTCTGCCTCCACTACATAGACTGGTGGATCTCTCTCCATTTGAAGACTCTTGTCCTCACTCATAAAACCTATCCTAAATGTCTTAGCTAATGGATCTCTATCCACTGGAGACTCTGTCCTATCTGCTCTGTCACCTCCAAAGCTTTGTCTCAATTTTGTACTAAAAACAATCTAGTTGATCTAGCATAGCTTTACTCAATCTCTTGCACTAAACATAGTCTAGTCGGTCTAGCACAAGCTCACTCAAATCTGCACTAAACATAGTCCAGTCAATCTAGCACAAATATTCTCAATAGGTCCACTCAGAACCTATTCAAATCTGCTCAACAAGTCCACACAAAACCTGCACAACTCTACTCAATAGGTCCACTCAGAACCTGCTCAAATATGCTCAACAAGTCCATACAAAACCTATCCAAATATTCTCACTAGATCCACATAGAACCTGCTCAAATCTGCTCAGTAAGTCCACACAAAACCTGTCCAAATGTGCTCAACAAGCTCACACAAAACTTATCCAAGTCTGCTCAACATGCTCACACAGAACTTGTATATATTTTCTCAATAAGTCCTTTCTAGGACTTGCTCAAATCTGTATTGTAAGCTTCCACAAAAGCTCACACAAAATAGTCCACAAGTCTTCTCAAATACTTACCTCAAATTTTCTTAACAATTCCACACATAACTTGTCCAATCTCATAGAAACATAAAGAGAATTGTTAGAGACTCAATATGTTCTATACTCAATACTCAATCACTTTATCAACTCAATCTCATAGAAGCATAAAGAGAATTGTTAGAGACTCAATATGTTCTATTCTCAAAAACTCAATCACTTTCTCAACTCAATCTCATAGAAGCATAAAAAGAATTGTTAGAGGCTCAATATATTATATTCTCAAAAACTCAATCTCAAATCAAATCAGAATATAGAATAGTTTTTTTTTATGGAACTTGAACAATCACTTCATACATCCACTTGACTAGGCTCAATCAAATTTACTCAACCAATCACTTCAAGAAACAACTCTTGCTCACAAATCCTAATCCAAGAATGTATCATCCAACTCAAAATATTTCCAATAATGCTCAAAAACAAATCTCACATAACAATGATACTCATGATATTTTCAAACCCTAGTTCAAGTTCTTTGCATAACAACTCACTTTAACAACCATGCTCATCAAACAATGTTTTAATCACAACTCTCAATTTTAGAAAACCTTGAAGCATTAACTCAAACACTTCACTCAACCAATGATCTCAACAACAATGCTAATAAAACAAGGTTTTAATCTCAACTCTCCAATCAAAAAACCTTGAAGTAATAACTTAACCACTTTTGAAAAGGAAACCCTAATCAAGTCCCTTTCACTCCAAACTTAATTTTCAATAAAGCCAATCAATCAACTCTATCAAAGAAGAATTTGCCCATACCTTTTGATGCCAAGGAGTTGTTCTCACAAATATACCACTCTCATAAATTTCTCTTTCCAATCACAAAAGGGTTAGAAGTCTTGAGTAATACCACAATACAAAAATAATAACTCAATAACACCTTATTACTCCAAGTTAATTTTAACATCCACCAAAGTCCTTTTAGAATAAACCCTTATAAAAAATAATAGCTAAAAAGTCTTAAAATAAATCTCAATTAAGAATTTATTATAATTCCTTATACCTCCTAAAACATAACTCTCAAAACAACAATTTCCAAATTATAGAACTCAAATAATCATCAACACTTCACCTTCAAAAATCAATCACCACAACTTTTATTTAATAAAGTTTATTAAAAATTAATAAAATTTAGAACAACCTTATCACTCCAACCTTAGGGCATAAACCATAAAATTTTAATTAAAAATCGTACCTACCTCAAAGGGTCTTGACCCCATGACTTGCCCTCACCACTAGCACCTTAGCCACGACTAAGGTTGCCACATGATATACACACTCATTCACAAAGGGGAAGCACCATGTGCTTCCACTTTGCGCTTCTCCTTTCCCACATTTAACAAAATGGTGCACCTTGGGTGCTTCCACAACACTGCCACCAAAAACCACTTCGCGAGAATCGAACGCACGACCTCCGTGCTCTCAACACCTTTGTGCTCTCCAAGTTGCCACTAGGCCACACTGCCTAATGCAAATTGGGGGTGGTCTCTCTCCGTGTTATCCTCTTCTTCCTTTGCTTAACATTTTAAACCACATGAGCTCATTTTTGCATATGCCACACAAGATTCGAGCAAGGATGATTGCCAATGGTTTTTGGAAATGCTTTTATATTAATTTCTTGCCAATATTAATACGTCGGCGCTAGCTCCTTCATGAACGTCAAAGAAATTATAAGGCTTAAAATCCTTTTGTCTTAAACCCCACCTTTGGTTTTATTAAAATATCTTTAGACTTTATAAAATCCACTTTTGCCTTATAAAACATTATAATGAGAATTATAAATGTTTTATTTGGGTTTTCACCATGGCACATTTAATATTATAATAACCACTATTATAATATTATACGAAGTACCTTTAATATTTATTTATAAAATTTAAATTCACACTAAATTTAAATAATTTATAAAATAAATATTATAACTCCTTTTTTTACTTCTATCTTTTGCACGGTTTCACTTGATCTTTGTCCTTCTTCCTGGATATCAAATAACCATTTTTATCCCCTTTGTTTCTTGCTGAAATATTTGGTATTAATGATGACTTTATCTGGTGACATCAATGAAAACTTTGACTTAGGGACTCAAAATGTCCAACAATCTCCCCCTTTGTCATTGATGGCAACCCATACTCTTCTTACCAAAACCTGACCTTTCTTTTTCCTTTTGCTCCCCCTGGATCAATGCTCTCTCAAATATCAACTCTCTACCCATATCAAATATCTCTCCAATACACAAATCTCTCCCTCTTTGACATCAATGGCAAAGGGTCACATTTGGGGCTCGAGGCTAATAATGAGCCTCTTAGCTTAGCCCCTCCCCCACCTTCTCATGAGGTGGTTAATTTTGGGGTGGGAGTATTTCTACTCCCCAAAATCATTGCTCTTTACCTTTATCCTTTTCCCTTATTTTTTGAGTTTTTTGAATCCTCTGATTGTTTCTATCCAAGTCATTATCCCTGTTCCTATTATCATTCTTGTTCCTGTTCCTATTTTCATCCATATTCCTATTCCTATTCTTGTTCCCGTTCATGTTCTTATCCATGTTCCTATTCCTATTCCTGTTCATGTTCTTTTTCATGTTCTTATTCCTGTTCCTGTTCTTGTTCTTGTTCCTGTTCTTGTTCCTGTTCATGTTCTTGTTCATGTTCCTGTTCATACATATTTCTAGAATATCTGCTCTACACAACTTTGTTGTGTGACCATAATTATTGCACTTATAACACTTAATTATATTATTCCTTGGAGGTGCAAATATCTTAGGATTTCTCTTAGTGAAGTCACATCCTCTTCTTTCATGAACCCTGCAATTCATTGCCTTGTGTGCAAAATGATTACATGAGTAGCAATACCCATGGAAAAACTATCCATTCCCATATTCCTATCTTTCATGTATCCTGCATTGTGAAGCCATGTGCCCAAACCCGTGACATGGAAAACATCTTCCATTAAATCTTCCTTGTTTTGACCTTATTGGTCTCATGTTCTGATTGTTGTTCCATCTATATATTTTTTGTGCATTTTTCCTATCTTTGTTGAACTCTTTATTGTCCAATTATTCCTTTGATGTCTGACTTTCTCTTACACTGTATTCTTCTAAAGTATCTTCATCTGAAGTTTTCTCTTTAGAACTTGAATTTAACTCTCCTTCCTGTTTCTTTTGAGTTTGTTCAAAACCAAGACTTGTTTTGTTTGTTGACCTTCTTTGAAACTTGACTATCTTATCCATAATATTTGAGCTATTCTTGAATCCTTTCATCTTGATCTTGGATTCCTCTAAATCTTCTTTTAGTAGTACCACTTCTTGTGCTAACTTCTCACATTCCAAGATATTTTCTTCTAACTTATCTTTAAACCTTTTTGCCTTAGCCTTTGATTTTTCTAAATCCTCTATGAGTAATATTCTCTCTTCATCACATTCTTGAAATTGAATTTCAAGTTTGGAGTATTGCTTTATTACCTTATTTACCGATTCAAGGGCATAGATAAGTTCTTCCTTGATATAATAACCATTCTCTGTTGAATAATCTTCTATTTGTTTACCTTTGTCCACATCATTACTTTCTTTTGGATTATCTTCTATAAGATCACTAACTTCTTCTTCTAAATCCATTAGAATATTTTCATCTAGTATTTCAAGTGCATTATCATATTCATCATCACTGAAACTATAACCATACCTTGTACAATCATCTTCAAGATGTTCAAAGTTACCACATCTAAAACATTTGAGAATAACTAGTCTTTTTCTTAACCGGTTCTTTTTCCTCAATCATAAATAGGACTTCATATCTATCAATATTTGAATAACTAGCATCACTATAATTTGAGTACTTACTTGCATTGTTCACATAGTAGCTCCTCTTTTTTCTTCGGAAGAACTTCCTTCCTTGTCTACTTTGTCCATATTTGTTTTTCTTTTGGTACCTCTATATTTCAGATTCCTTGTACCTGTGATCTTGTTTTTCTTCACCATTGTTGTTCTTTGGCTCTTTACAATCTGTTGCAAAATGTCCATACTTTTCATAATTGAAACACTTAACAAATCTTAGATCTATGGGTCTTCTAGAACCTTTATCTCTTCTACCATAATTTGCTTCTTCATCACTGGATGAATCACTGCTTGATTTTGACTTCTTACCCTTTATCTTCTTGTTTGCTTTGAAAGCAACCTCTTTTGGAGGGATAGGATCTTTTGTTCTTATCTCAAAAGTTGTAAGCATGCCAAGTAAAGAATTTCTTGTTAGACTGTCATTATCAATTAAATTTTCTATAGTGGAGATCTTTTCACTGTACCTTTTTGGAAGAGTTCTCAAGATCTTATCACAAGCATTAGATTGATCGACCTTCATTCCAAGACCTCTCATCTCATGTACAAGTTCATAAATCTTACTAAGATAGTCATGAATATTTTCATCATCTTGTATTATTATATTTTTAAATTCTCCTTTGAGATTTTTGATCTTAGCTTTACTGACACCTTTATATCCTTCATATATGTTATGCAGTAGTTCTTACATTTCATTTATTATTTTACAATCCATAACCTTCATAGATTTTTATCTACATAACCCTTTTATAATTGTATTCATAGCTCTTGAATTTGCATGCATTATAAGCTTACCTTCCTTATCTATAGGAGGATTGACTGTTGAATCATATCCAAGTTCCACTACATCCCAAACTTCATTTCCAAGTTCCATCAAGTGAAACCTCATCAGCATACACAAATACAAAAAGTCACTTTCATTAAATATTGGTACTATATTATTGATGGACTTTTCACTTTGATCCTTTTGATCCATTGTGTTCTTGACCACTTTTTCTTAAAGTTGTCAAAATATTTTGAAGGAACCCGCTCTGATACCAATTGAAGAACACAAGATTATACTGAGAGGAGGGGTGAACAGTATAAGAACACTTTTTACATTTTCTCTCAAACCAATATATGCAATGTAAAGATATCAATATCAACAATAGTAATCAAAGCAATGTACACAACACCACACATAATAGAGACACAACAATTTACGTGGTTCACCCAAAGATGGCTATTTCCACAAAGAAAGTCTTTCACTAAAATTTCTCAATCAATCTCTTGGGAATCCTTCCCAATTACAATATTTATGGACCTTTGTCCAAAGAATATGTTCATCCCCTAAATATGGTTTTTGGATCTCTATCCACAGGAGAACTCTTTCTCCTCTACTCTAGATAGTGATCTTTTGGAAGACTCTGCCTCAACTGCACTGACTAGTGGATCTCTCTCCACTTGAAGACTATTTTCCTCACTTAGAAGACCTATCCTCAATGTCCTGGCTAATGGATCTCTATCCACTATAAACTTTGTCCTCTCTGCTCTTTCACCTTCAAATATTTATCTCAATTTTGTACTAAACACAGTCCAGTCAGTCTAGCACAAATATGCTTAATCTCTTGCACTAAACACAGTCCAATTGGTCTAGCACAAGTCCACTCAAATCTACACTAAACATAGTCTAGTCGGTCTAGCACAAATATGCTTAATAGGTCCACTCAAAACATACTCAAATCTGCTCAAAAGATCCACACAGAACCTGCACAACTCTGCTCAATAGGTCCACTCATAACCTGCTTAAATCTGCTCAACAAGTCCACATAGAACCTATCCAAATCTGCTCACTAGATCCACACAGAACCTGCTCAACTTTGCTCAACAGGTCCAAACAAAACCTGTCCAAATCTAGTCAACAAGCTCACATAGAACTTGTCCAAATCTGCTCAACAATATCACACATAACTTGTCCAAATCTAATCAATAAGTCCTCTTTAGGACTTGCTCTAATCTGTATTGTAAACTTCCATAAAAGCTCACACAAAAATAGTCCATAAGTCTTCTCAAAGACTTACCTCAAATCTGCTTAACAAGTCCACATAGAACTTGTCCAATCTCATGGAAACATAAAGAGAATTGTTAGAGACCCAATATGTTCTATACTCAATACTCAATCACTTTCTTAACTCAATATCATAGAAGCATAAAGAGAATTGTTAGAGACTCAATATGTTCTATTCTCAAAAACTCAATCACTTTCTCAAATCAATCTCATATAAGCATAAAGAGAATTGTTAGAGACTCAATATGTTCTATTCTCACAAACTCAATCTCAAATCAAATTAGAATATAGAATAGTTTGTTTTATGGAACTTGAACAATCACTTCATACATCCACTTGAATAGGCTCAATCAACTTTACTCAACCAATCACTTTAAGAAACAACTCTTGCTCACAAACCCTAGTCCAAGCATGTATCATCCAAATCAAAATGTTTCCAATAATGCTCAACAACAAATCTCACATAACAATTATACTCATGATCTTTTCAAACCCTAGTTCAAGTTCTTTGCATAACAACTCACTTTAACAACCATGCTCATCAAACAATGTTTTAATCACAACTCTCAATTTTAGAAAACCTTGAAGCATTAACTCAAACACTTCACTCAACCAATGATCTCAACAACAATGCTAATAAAACAAGGTTTTAATCTCAACTCTCAAATAAGAAAACCTTGAAGTAATAACTCAACCACTTTCGAAAAGGAAACTCTAATCAAGTCCTTTTCACTCCAAAATTAATTTTCAATAAAGCCAATCAATCAACTCTATCAAAGAAGAATTTGCCCATACCTTTTGATGCCTAGGAGTTGTTCTCATAAATATGCCACTCTCATAAATTTCTCTTTCCAATCACAAAAGGGTTAGAAGACTTGAGTAATACCACAATACAAAAATAATAACTCAATAACACCTTATTAATCCAACTTAATTTTAACATCCACCAAAGTCCTTTTAGAAGAAACCCTTAACAAAAAAAATAGCAAACAAGTCTTAAAATAAATATCAATTAAGCCTTTATTATAACTCCTTATACCTCCCAAAACATAATGTTCAAAATAACAATTTCTAAATTATAGAACTCAAATAATCATCAACACTTCACCTTCAAAAATAAATCACCACAACCTTTATTTAATAAATTTTATTAAAAATTAATAAACTTTAGAACAACTTTATCACTCTAACCTTAGGGCATAAACCATAAAATTTTAACTAAAAATTGTACCTGCTTCAAAGGGTTTCGACCCCACGACTTGCCCTCACTATAGCACCTTAGCCGTGGCTAAGGTTACCACATGAGCTACACACTCATTTGCAAAGGGTGAAGCACCACATGCTTCCTCTTTGTGCTTATCCTTGCCCATGTTTAACAAAAGCGTGCACCTTGGGCGCTTCCACAACATTGCCACCAAAAACCACTTTGCGAGAATCAAACGCATGGCCTCTGTGCTCTCAATGCCTTCATGGTCTCCAAGCTTCCACTAAGCCACACTACCCAATGCAAATTGGGGGGTGGTCTCTCTCCGTGTTATCCTCTGGTTCCTTTACCAAATGTTTTAAACCACATGAGCTCATTTTAGCATATGCCACACAAGATTCGAGCAAGGATGATTGCCAATGGTTTTTGGAAATGCTTTTATATTAATTTATTGCCAACCTTAATACGTTGGCACTAGCTCCTTCATGAACATCGGTGAAATTATAAGGCTTAAAAGCCTTTGGTCTTAAACCCCACCTTTGGGTTTATTAAAATATCTTTAGACTTTATAAAACCCACTTTTGCCTTATAAAACATTATAATAAGAATTATAAATGTTTTATTTGGGTTTTCACCATGGCACATTTAATATTATAATAACCACTATTATAATATTATACCTTTGATAAATTACCTTTAATATTTATTTATAAAATTTAAGTTCACACTGAATTTAAATCATTTATAAAATAAACATTATAACTCTTTTTTTTTTACTTCTATATTTTGCACTGTTTCACTTGATCTATGGCCTTCTTCCTAGATATCAAATAACTATTTTTATCCCCTTTGTTTCCTGCTGAAATCTTTGGTATTAATGATGACTTCATCTGGTGACATCAATGATAAATTTGACTTAGGGACTCAAAATGTCCAACATAGACAATAATCCATATATTTTCTCACTCATCAAATAAGACACATTAATTTCTAATGTTTAACAAAAATTAAATTAAGAAAATAATGCATTTAGGAATAAAATTTAGATAAGATCTTATCTTATCCTTATTTATTAATATCATAATGGTATTTTCCACCTCCTACTTGAACTCACATTTATGCATATTAATATAAGCTAATAAAAAAAGACCCAATTTTCAAGAATCAATTTCTTCTACTGGCATATATTCATTTATCATATATAAATATTATTATCTATAGCAAAAGGTAGTGACCAATGGAGAGAAACACTATAAAATTCAGCTACAAATCCTAATAGTTTAATAAGAGATATGTTTATTCTCTAGAAACCTAAGATGATTATTTATTATTTATCAAAATTCTTCAAAATTTCAATCATTAAATTTATTTCTAAGATGGATGTAATTAGAATGTTAGAATTTTTAAACACACTATATCTACTTTAAATAGATGCTTTAATAACTAAATCCTTATAATCTACTATCACCATGCCAATATATAATCTAAGAAAGGTTAGATATAATAGGAGGTATACGATTTGCTTTAAATGTTCACTTTATCATTTTGGATATAGGAGTAGAAGTTGATGGTTGATTAGAAATAAATTTTATAAGAAAAATATTAGGAAATATTGGACTAGGATTAGCAAAGATTGATAAGCTTACTTCAAATACCAACTTGAGTTTAGAATATAAAATATGAGTATCAAATTTGATGAGAGAGAAATAGATGAAAATAATCTAAGTGTCATTCTTCCTACCAAGTATGGTGTGTGGAGGTTTCATATTCCTTTTTACAATGGGATTTGATGGTAATGTGAACCTTCACAAATTTTAATACATAATTTATTTAAAACATGGTATTTAAACATTCCAATAATGTAGAATATGGATAAGTAAACTCAATGACCAAACAACCAATACAAAACCTTCATTTTCTACAATCTATATTCTACATGGTGATTGACTTAGCAACAGTTTGAACTGTGAAAGGTACATATGTTAATTAAATAGAATTTAAAAAGAATTCTAATTGGTATTTTATAATCTATAGTCCATATAAGGAAAGACTTAGAATTTTATAAAAGTTATATAATTATTGTGACCAAAAGAACCACAATGCCATCTATAATGGGATGGGTATATAGTGTCCTATACTAAAACAAGGAAAAAAATTAGAAAATTTATATATTTAGTTGCACATTTTAGATTTAGGAAGGACAAAAAATAATATAAAATTTTATCAGCTAGTGCTTTACACCTTTGCATATGTAGAAAGGACAATACTTAAAAAATTATTGATATTTCAAGGTATAGCGTGTGGAATGCGAATACAAAAGTAACAATATCATAATTCAAATATTATTACCATGAAATGAGATTAATGATTTTATTAAAAAGATAACTAAGCCTTAAAAAGAGTTTTATGGTCATACTCATGGAATTATTTGACCAAAATACATAAGAGGGACACATATTAACACAACTTGAGTTGGCACATTTTACATTTATAATAATCACCATACATAATATTACTAAATACGTCTTAAATAACACTAAATTAATAAATCTTGGAAAAAATTATATATATCAAACAATTCCTATGATCTATCTAGATTCTAAAATTAAAATTTATATACAATATTCAAATAATTCTCTAATTTTTATATACTCTAAGTTTAAATTATATTAAAATATCTCCAAACATTCTAAATCTAAATATTTCTAGAAATTTAAGCAAATATTGTCTATTTTTTTTATTGGAACCAACAATTATATTCAACAAAAAAATAAGAGAGGTTACAACAAAAAGGAGCTGGAAAAATCACAGCTCGGGGTGCAAGGCCACCCAAAAAATCAACATCATAGAGACCTGAGGCCAAAAATAAAACCATCCCCTAAAAGGGTGAATAAAAATAATAATTAAATAAAGGGAGTCACTCCAAGAGGAGACCAAGCCCTACTATGGGCACCGACAGAACAACCTGATGCTAGAAAATGTCACCCCCTCAACTTGCTACGTTGATGTCTCAAATAAATAGAGGGACCTTAAGGCAAAAGGAGGTTAGGTGAAGCCATTTTGATAGTGCACAGATCCTCGTACCATAACCTAACAAGATTTATCAAATGCACCAACTCATGAGTCAACTTGGAAGCCTACGAATGGAGTTGAACAATAACAGTAGAAAATACTTTAATATTTTCATGCAAGGAAAACTGACTATAAATTGAATCTCCAAAATAGACAACAACATTACTATCTTTCTAAAATTAAAAAAAAATAATAGCATGGAAGAAATTCCACATAGTGGCAATATAGGCAGGCCAACAATTGTTATCTCAAAAAAATATCATCTACCATCTAAAAAATTCAGGATGAAAGGGCTTGAACAATGAGTGAATTCAGGACCAAGCAGACTGAGCACGAGGGCAGAAACAAAATAAATATTTGAAACTCTCAAAAAAACCACAAGTTGGACACTTAGGATTAGGAAGACCAACCCTATTAAGCCTCTCTCCCATAGGAAACCCTTGATAAATAAGAGACCAGAGAAAAAAGGTAATCTTAGGTTCAATTTTAGACTGCCATATATGGTTCAAACGAGCAATCCAAGTATATGAGGTAGAATGAGTATACCATATCTCATTAAGTTTATCAAAACCAGGGGAAAAATGACTAAGTAGCTGATAAATCAAGGAAGAAGAGTAGTTTTTGAAAGGAGTATCCACATTCTAGCGCTAATCCCTCCACCAGGAACTTGGGGGTTGAAGGTTGAGCTTATGAAGCATGAAATCAAGTATGAGCTCTTGAATATTAAGAATAGAAGAAATATATAAATTCTAAAGATTAAATTTCCATTTGAGATCAGGCCAAAGAATCCGATCTCAAGAGTTCACTAAATCATTAATATAGTAAATGCCCTTGTGAAACAACCTCAAATCATTAATCCCTAGCATATCAACAAGAAGAACTGAAGAGTTAGATAGAATATGAGACCACCAAATATTTTGAGAATTGAATGAAAAACATTATAAAAACCATCACCAATCCAATGAATATGAGGTTTCACCACCTCAAAAGCTCACCAAATACTTTTAATAACAAAGGAACCCTGAATCTTAACTGGAGCAAAAGTAATGATAAGAGTATGGAGGCCAATATTAGCCCAATATTTGAACCCATAAGGTAGCCTTGAATAAATACAATGATGAATCAAAACCTTCTAGGATTTAAGGCCTTCAATAGCTTTAACCACCCACTTAGCACATAGGGAAATGCTTTACCTGTAAATATCAATGATACCCATTCCACCCTTATCAGTATGCGTACAAAAAATATCCCAAGAAACTTGATGAAAACCACATTAATTCTTTCCCTTGGCCCAAAGAAAATCCCTAAGGATTTTTGCCAACTTATTATAATAATTCTTAGAGGAAGCCCACTAGGTTGAGTATTAAACATGGGTGGTAGCAAGAATCTTTGTGCAAACCTGAAACTTACTGACAAGAGAGAGGGGATACAAGGCCCAACAAGAAATCTTCTTTTCAATTGTGTAGTGACATACTTACAGAGTTTATAGGGTGAGTTGTCAAAAGTAAAGGGGATTCCTAAGAACTTAAAATGCTCACCCCTTTGAAGCCAATGCCATGAAAAATATCTAAGCCAAGTAGGCATAGAATAAGAAGCAAGGTAGAAACAAAGGGACTTAGACCATTTGATGTTGGATCTCGAGGCCTTATAAAAAATGTCCAAACAAAAAAAAGTAGTTGAAATTGAAACCTCATCCTTATTGGCAATGAGAAAAGAAACCAAAGTGCCCATTAATAAGTTGGGTTGATATATCAGGAAAAATAACACCTTTGATCAACCCCTTAGATGCTTGATTGGCAAGAAGATAACCAAAATATTTAGCAGAAAGGATGTAAAGTGAGGGGGCCAAAGGACAACCCTGATGAATAGAATAAAATAAACCAAAATCCTTTGACCTAAGTCCATTAATATTAATACAAGATAAAGCATTAGCAAACAACATACTTACATCCCTAATAAAAAAGGGGCCAAAGCCAAGAGCTTGGAACATGGTAGGAATGAAAGGCCACTCAAGACGATCATAAGATTTCTCAAAGTCTAGTTTAAGTAAAATGAGTGTTTGGCTAGAGATACGAGCCCATTCTAAACCTTACCAGATAGCAATAAGATTATCTAAGATGTAATGCCCTTTAATGAAGCCCGTTTGCTTTGGTTTGATAATCACAGAAAGAATATTGCGAATACGGAGAGCTAAAGCTTTAGCCAAAATATTGTAAGAGACATTAAGCAAAGTAATAGGTCACCAACTGGTGATAAGATTAGGATTGCCTACTTTAGGAATAACTTTAATATTTTTGCAATTGATAATATTGCCCAAAGAATTATTGGCTAATAATTCATTGTAGACATTGAGCAAATTAGACCTAGTAAACTTCCAAGCAGATTTATAAAATTCACATGGAAAGCCATAAAGACCAGAGGATTTTTCATATGACATGGTCATAAGAGCATTATGAAGCTCATCAAGTGAAAGAGGAGCCTCACAAATAACTTTGTCATTAGCAGACAACTTAGCGGTAACAACATCAAGATATTTTTGGAGTGCCATACAATGTTCTAGAGAATCCTATTGATCTTGAAAAACAAGCATATAATGATCCATAAATATTGAAGCAATATCAAGAAGAGAAGTTAGCCTACGATGAGATAATTGAATAGCCTTTATATGAATCCTGGTCTACCTAGAATGAAGAGACTTAAGAAAGTCTTTGGACGGGTTGTCACCAACCCTCAGCCAGTGCAGATAAGCCTAAATTTAAGACCCCATGGCTTCATGTCATTCATGGACTATAACCTAGTGGTGAAGACCAGCAACACTAGTTTACAACTATCGATCATACACATAATTTTCCAGCAACTATAAATTTTTTTGATACTCCTTCCTAACAACCAAATGAGCACACTTTCTGATATGTGCCACTTGTTTTCCAAAATATTGCATGAAAGAGGTAGTATGGGCAATTGCTTAATTCCACAAAGAAATCCAATTGATAGAGTGTGGATGCCAAGGTAATAAATTCTATATTTGCTCACTCACAACAATGGTGCCAGGGTGTTGCAATAGAGAAGTATTTAAATAAAATTGCTTGCGCAAAAAATTAAATTGAAGACCACTCCACTCAATCTGAAAGAAAATTAGAAAATAATATGATAACAGGAATTTATCCCAGACTATCATAATATTGTTATTTATGGAGGAGAATAAAAAATGTTTTTTCTCTAACATCATAACTCAATCAAGGTGCTTGTAGACTCTATCATTACCTACACAAAAATTGGACCATGTGAACCAGGGTGGAGGCGTGCAATTACATTGACAAAAAAGGGAATCAAAAAGACCCATATGTATTTAAGAAAAAACCAAGCCTTACGCTCTCCAGCACACCAGCATATTGAGTGGCGACCAAATTTATCTTCAGTATGCTCAACCATATTAAAATAACCACAAAAAATCCAATATACCATTGGCAGGTGATCATCCAGGTATTACCAAAGGGCAGAGCGACTAGGCCTATCATTAGGTGCATAAATATTGGCAATGCCCAGGGTGTTCCCATTAATATTCAACAAAATCTAGACCACATGATGAGAAGGATCCTCACCAGATCCAAGCAGACAATCCTCAAGTTTGGAGGAGATATAAATAGAAGCACCACCCCGACCATGTTCATGATGAGTAGCGAAGTGTCTATTTTTCTCGAAAGACAACTAAAATTAAAAAATATATTAGAACAAAAAATAAAATAAGTATTATTGAGCTTGAAGAAGCTTACTTCTATTGTATAAATTAATAGTTTTGGTGATGTCAAACATAACAATTTGATAATAAAATGGAATTAGAATAAAAATTGCCTAAAGGATAAGCACAAATATAACATTTCTATATTAAAAAAATAAAAATAAATACCACCAAAAGGATGAATGCAAAAAAATGGAGAAATGAGTGAAGTCCAAACTAAATATAGAGGAAACACACATAGACCTACCCTAAAAGGTATTGTATGATATAAATATCAATATGTCATCAATATTTTCTAAAAATGGACGATTAGTTGCATGGATTTTAGGGAATCTAAAACAAATTCTCCATTGATAGGTGTCACATGGCATATAGAAGATAATATAGATAGTGGTACCTAGAAGTAGAGGAAAACAAGCTTTAGCTTGAAAAGTATTTCTAACTATTTTTATAGGTGTAATATGTGTAATGTGAAAGGGAAATATGATAAGCATGCATTGATAAAATATTTAATGGATACCCCACACCAATAAAAGAAATTAACTTAGTTTCTAAGGCTTTACCAAAAAAAAAAATTGGAAGTCAAAAAAGATAATGTAAATATAGAAATTTTTCAATAAGAATCTTGCATTTCCACATCCAAAGAGAAAATTATATTTATAAAAACAATGAAATATGAGGCATGGGATGTCAAACATAAAAAGGAAAAATAAATTTTGTCTTAAAATTTTTATTACGTACATTTTATTGTTAGATTTAAAGTGCACTATGCCTCTGTTTTGACACTTGTCAGTTTATCATATAGGCCTTCTGCCTATATATGTAACACATTTTTATCAATAACATATTCCTTCAGTTTGATTACTCCTAACATTTGGTATCAAAGCAGGCTTTCCCTACCCTGTGAAACCCCTTGAGGGGGGATTTCCCTCATGGAAATCCTCCCTCCCTTGATTTTTTTTTCCTATATTTTTTAATTTTTTATCGAGGGAGTATGCTCTCCATCATTTGATGGATCAGAAACCAAATGGTAAAAATATTAAAAATTTGGAGGTCATTTTAATTTTGCAGATCCGTTTCATTTGGAGATCTGAGGGCAGCTCTGTGTTGCTGTGCATATTGCACCGATTATGCTATTTCATGGAGGTCGCTTCATTTTATTTTGGAAGGTTTAAAAATTCTAGCTTTGTGATAGAAGCGTCAACATGCTCACTCATCTCAGAGATGTGAGAGCCTTCAGGAAGCAGTTGCTGCTTCCACTTTTGTCTCAAATTCTGCTCAAACTGGCTGCTACTGCTTTGACTGGAGTTGTCGTGACTGGAATATCCATCAATGATGCAGTCGCCACCACCACCAACTCCTCCCTAGAGCCACCAAAGGGAATTTGCATCGGCAATGAGGACAAATAATGGATATCAGATGCATCTGCAAATTTCCATAGTTGTTGCTTATTTGATTCAACATCACTCTTAGCCTCTGGTTTTCTTCATTCATTCAATTCAGCTCTTCTTGAAGCGTAGTCATCTCACTCTTGGGCTCCGTATCCTCCGGATGGGGAGTATCAGGAGATCGAAACGATGACATGGCTTCATCATCGAATCCATAGAGGACAATCCATGATTCGATAGGCTTGGCAGCATAGATCTTTCTGTGAATATTGAAGATGATACCGAAACAAAGATCGGTGGTGGTGGAGAGGTTATAGGAGCTGGAATGAGTGGGATTATTGCAACTAAATGTTTATTGACAATGGATGTCCTGAATTCCACTGTATTTCTCCATCGTTCGTTGTTTCTTCTGCTCCCACTTCGAGCCATTCGATGCAGTCATCCGCCTTCTGTAGGGTCGTGCGCACCTTAGCGTCATCGGCGCTACGTTTTTCAAGAAAACTGGAGGGTATGCATGGCCCGATTGTGTGAAATGGGATCGATGTTCTTGAGCGGAGGGAATCAATGGTGGCTCCTCCAGTTCAGCGGATTCAAAGAACGCTTGCTGGCTGACGATCTCCATGGAGTGCGACGTCGGCATATTTACTAAGATAGCAGCAGAGCTAAAGCGTCGAAGAGAGAATTTCATGAAGCAATAGATTTTGTTATAGCAGATGTGGTCATGGCCATAGTTGTAGATTTTATGCTTGTATGGCTTCCTACCCCTATGGTTTCTCTCCGTCCAGCCCTTTCCAGAGAAGCATGGTGATAATGATGGGGTCACTGGTAAAGTCGTCGGCTTCGATGATTGTGGCCATGGCGGACATGATCATTCCCTGCGCGCTTCTGTCCATGTTTACCTATAGCAAGTTCTTGTTTGTAGACTCCACCTTTCACTGTGGATCCTGTGTACATGTGTTTATGGTCGGTTGCATTTTTTGCGTCATCAGCCCTGTGTGTCATTTTTTTGATGGTCTTATGGTAAGGGGCATCCACAACGAGCAGTGAGTCATCAATAAATATGGACATGAGTTTGTCTACAGTGGTGAGGTGGCTCTAGGCTCCAATATGGTGCATGTATAGTAGTGCAGCCACATCGCACAACATCACAAAAAAAAAAGATGCATAATTTTTTGTTTTTACCCAACCATGAATCGAACTGCTGGAACATTGTTTACATGCACATTTTCCAGAACATTGGACGAGGATTGTTTTTTGAGGTCCTTTAGTCCTCGTTATCGAATATGGAGATGTGGCACATCGTTCCTTTGGTGCAGTGGACTAGACTCTCATGCGCAGCTCCCAAAACTCATTAAGCACAGAGAAAGAGGCGATGGGGACCTTCATTTTTTAAAAGTGGCCACATGTTCCTGCGTGAGCATTTTTTTTGTAGGAGTGATTGTTTTGTCCATATAATGTGCGCACCTATTATTTTAGTGATATTTTATGGTTATTTGCCAAAATAATGGGATAACCAAAGGAGGGGAGAAACCAAAAGCTCAAGGATGACTACAGCCAAGCATCTTGCATTTTTCAAAAATTTTGATTACTGTCAGTTTTAATATTTTTGTAATCTTTGGTTGTTTGGTTAGCTGGCGAAAGATGAAGGCTGATGATGTTTTTTACTTGCTTCCTAGATAAGCATGATGGTTTTTCCACATGATGAAGGCCCCTTTGATGGTGGAATATAGGGGTATTTATAGTCGTTGGAAATGTTTTTCCGTGACGGACACAATGGTGGTGTCATATTGTAATTCAGAGGCTATTCCATTTGAGTTTTTCTTTTTTTTAGCCTCAAAGTTTTTCTACCTTGGAGTGCAATATCAGTTGTAACTGACACTCCCAAGGCACTTATATGTGATCCTTGTACCTAGTGATCTTTTCTATACACTTGGCGAATGCAGCGGTTGGTTACCCATGCAATTTTGGTGGGATGACCAGGTCACCATAAGGACACTTATACTAGGGACTACAGACAAAGACACCCTAGACTCTATCCAAGGTTTTTTTGGATCTACTTCTGAAGACTACATATGAAGACACTTCAGAAGATTCTCTTCTTTTCTTCTTCTCCTCCTATTTTGATCTATGGCTCATTTTATTGTATTGAGTGCATTTTCAGCAAAGACCAACAATATTATATGGCTCGTTTTTCCTTTGTATTAGGTGCATTTTTGGCAGAGACCGACACCTCCTAGATTGAGTTCACCATAAAGAGAGATTTGATATTCATGGTGAATCTAGTCAGTGACCTACGAGAGGCAACATCCTCTGAGGATGACCTAGGAGGCAACGGACCCCGAGTGGCTGACCCTGAGGCACCCATGATGACCCCGAGGCACTTAGACGGCTGACCCAGTGGCAACAGACCCGTGGAAGTGGCTAACCCTGAGGCAATAGACCGAGATGTATACATAGTGAATCTAGAATTATTCACAGTTGGAGAGCCAAGCGCAAAGAGCACGAGCCTAGACCAAATCAGCAATAAAGGAGGATGTAGAATTTTTTTTTAGAAGTCAACATTAAAGGGGAATGTTACCTAATGTTGACTTGTTTTTTCTTTAGTTATGATAGTGCACTTTAAGGGGGAATGTTAGAGTTAAAGTGCACTATGTCTTTGTTTTGACACTTGTCAGTTTATCATATAGGCCTTCTGCCTATATATGTAACACATTTTTATCAATAACATATTCCTTCAGTTTGATTACTCCTACTGACATATAGGCCTTCTGCCTATATATGTAACACATTTTTATCAATAACATATTCCTTCTGTTTGATTACTCCTAACATTTATGAGGCAAAAAATACAAGTAAATAGTACTTCATTAATCTGTTAGAAAATAAAATTTTAATATGCTCTTAGAATATTTTGTTATTATCTTATTGAATTGTTCTTAAAATAAAATGAAAATTATATAAAGAATAATTAATTATCATCAAATCCTAATGCCAAACTTAAATAATGTAAAATAGAGTACACAATATCTTTAGATATTCTATTGTAAGCAAGATCAAATCACAAAACCATTATTTTGACTTGTGGTTTACTAAATAATAATCATCCAAAGACATTTTGCTTCTAGTCTATGTGACTCCAAGAGCCTAATTTCTTCCATATGGTTATGTTCCAATGGAATAAAGCAAATTTTGAAGGATCATGTATGTAGAGGCTTGTTCAAAAGATGAAATACCTAAAGGGGTAAATAAATATTTGGAATACCATAAGTTTTGGTAATATTTTAAAGAAAAGAAGAAAATTAAATCTAAGATTAAAAATTATAAAGAGATAGTAGAAATCAATGGAATGGACTAGGAATATCATGTACAAGAAAATAATTACTTTTTATTATTGTAATGCATTTAAAATGGAGTCATATTGGTTCCAAAAATATGATAAATGGTTCAAAAAAGGAGATACAAATACCGAAAAAAATTATGCTATAGAAAAAAAATCCTTTTGTTTCATCAAAAAATTTTAACTCCAGATGGGAGAAATATTAAGGATGAAGAAGATATAAAAAGGAAGCAATTAACTGTTTCAAAAATATTTTTTCAAATACTAGGTAATATAGGGAGGTACAAGGTATAATTTTGTAAAATATTCTATCAATTATCACACAAGGACAAAGTAAAAGCTCATTGAAGAAGACATTTATCGAGGAGCTACATGAAGTAGTTTTATCTTTCCATCCTAAGAAGGCACCTAGCCCTAATAAATTTCTTGCAAAATAGAAAATTATATAGGATTTATTACAGAGTGATATGTTCATAAATACTGGCTTCCAAAAATTGTAGTGTGATGATAAAAAACTATATATATACAAGACAACTAGGTTTGAAGAATGGTTTCCAAACATTGTGATGTGACGACCAAAAACTACAGATCTGTGAGATGACCAACATTTGAAAAACAATGTTCTTTACATGGATGCATTAAGAATTGGTGGTCACATGCAATCCATATGTATAGATAATTGGTGGATGCATGCAATCTAGGTGCAGTTCTTTACCCCCATATGCAGGTTCAAGAGCCCAGATTGTCTAGTTTCAAGGCTTCTTCCATGCATGCACTATGAAATTTTTATGAAAAAATTCGTTGTTGTGTAAAGGTTTCTAGTTACAAAGGAAGGTACTATTCAAATTTATCATTTCTTTTCTCTTTTTTCTTTTTTTGTGTGTGTGGCTTCCTCTCTTTTCAATATATGGTGCAAAACAAAGGCAATAAAGGAGAAATTAGTAGCTCTTTGAGAGGTATTAAGCATGCAACTATTAAAGAGGAAAAATATAAGACATAACACAACCCTTAGCCCTTAATAAATGCATAGAAAAAAACTTTACAGTTACTACAATTCAATATAAATATAGAATCCTTTAAAAAAGAAATTTCTTAGTTATTCGAGTGGGCATTAATTTTTCGTTTCACAAGATTTTGGCTGATGGAGTAGGATTTCAAAAATTGGATAAGGGAAGTTTGGAAACTGAAGGGATATGTAGAACTTAAACTCTATCCTAAAGACTTATTCATAGTCATTTTCAACTGCTTGGAATATAAAGAGAGGATTCAAGATAGGGGCCCTTACTTCATGGCAAGGGTGGATCTTTTATGTAGAACTGGACCATTGTTTGGGTGTGATTGTATGCTCTTTCTAGTTTGGGTGTGATTATATGCTCTTCCTCTAGAATTTTAGAATGAGAAAACCTTGAAAGGAATTAGAAACACAAGTAAAGAATATATTGGAATGTCCAAAGTAACTAAATAGACTCGTGTAACTACCTTTGCTTGGATTTATCTCCATGTGGACCTGTCCTACCCTCTTTTAGAGGAAATTATTCTAAGTTTAGGGGATTATGAGTGGATCCAAGATCTATATTATGAGAATGTGGACTTTCAATGTAGAATTTTCCATGCTCATGGCCATATCCTATGGAATTATTCTATCCTTAAGAAAAAAGTGAAGGAGACTAAGAAAAATAAGGATCCAATAGGGAAGAAGGAAGAGTGGAAATATCCAAAACTAATAAACAAAAAGGATAAACATGTGTGGTAGAATAAAGAGAAACACAAAATCAACAAACAAATAAATTTATGGTTCTGCAAGAGATAAACCAAGAGATGGAGGAATTTATGCATATCCCCCAAGAGGAACGTGAACAATGGAAATCCTTGTCGAGAAGTCAATGAAAAATATTTAAATTCTAGAGGAAGGGGATTTAATCTAGAGGAATCCCCAGCTAAGGTTGAGCCACAAAGATACTCCAATGGATGCTAATTAGCCTATTTAGCATGAAGATATTTGGTGTGATAGATCTTCAGACCCTCCCTTTAAGGGGGCTTATCAACTGGAAAATGAGGAGATTGGCCAAACCTTCTTGCAACCTATTCTTGAAAATGTGGTAACCTCTTCATAAAAACCCTCCTTATTTTCTAATGTACATGATATTTCTATTATTCCTTTCAATTATAGTATCTTGCAGACCTTGAATATTGAAAGAAATAAAAAATAGGACACTGAAGAAGTTAAGTGGAGGAAAAAATCAAAATACTTTGGGAACCTCTCCTTGAGTGCTTTATGTTTAGGACTAAATTCTACCTCATATACTAAAAGAAAGACAAATAAATTAATTTATTTAAGAAGAGGAAGAAAATATTTAAAAAAACTCCTAGAAGATACAGGGAAGACCCTCATGGGTTTTGGATTGGTGGTTCCCTTGAGTACATATGTTTTGGTAGAAAAAACCATTTACAAGTGGTTCGCAATGAATATGCTATCTTGGAATATAGATGGGTTACACTCTCTAAGAAAATGTAGATTCCTTAAGAGAAGGATAAGCTTGGAGGGACCTGACATAATTTTTTTTTAGGAAAATAAGGTGAATCTAGAAGAGATTGCTCGTAAAAAAGATCAAATATGGATAGGATTAGAAGGTATAGAATATGCGTCTAAGGGATAGGTAGAGGGTTTGGCAATTCTATGGAATCCTAAAAAGTGTATGCTGGTGGAATTCCTTGTGGATATTTGGTGGATTTATATTAATTTTAGATTGGTCTCTTCATCCCTTCAAGTTTGGATCACAAATATTTATGGTCCTATTGATGCCCATCACAAATTGAAGTGTTGGAAGAATATTATATTTTCTCATGACCAGTGTAGAAATGATAATTGGATCATTGGAGGAGATTTCAATGCTATTTGGAACCTTAGTGAGAAGAATGGGAGGTAAGGAAATTGGACAAACATAGTGAAGACTTTAACTCTTTCATCTCTAGACTCAACTTAATTGATGTGATCCCAAAATAGGGGTAGTACACTTGGAATAACATAAGAAGTGGAAAGGCCTTTGTGGTTGAGAGATTTGATAGATTCCTTGTTACTGGAAGTTTTCTTGAGGTATCTTTTGTCACTAAGTCCTTTATCCTATCAGGCTCTCTCAAACCATTGTTCCATTTCCATATGTTTGAATATTTCAACCTACCCAAGATAGTCTCCCTTTAAATTTGAAAGCATATCGACTATTCACCTTGATCTGTAAGAGAAATTTAGGATTTTATGGAGAGAATAAAAGCCAAATTGAGGCACTAATATGTATCTTCTAGCAAAAAGACTCAATTTTATCAAGAGGAAAATAAGGATCTAGAACAAGGAAGTATTGGGGGATATTTTCAAACAAAGGAAAACCTTGGACAAGGATGTCACTCTTCTTCAATGATAGATGGAGTCTCAAGGGCTTACTAAGTCCCTTCTTAGCTATAATAATGACCTCAATAGATGAGTGGATGAATAGGATTTGAAGGAATGATTTTTCTAGAAACAAAAGATAAGAATTGAGTGCTTGAAGGAAGGAGATAGAAGCTTTACCTTCTTCTTATTAGAAAATTTCAGTATATTGTTGTCATTGATATCAAAGGATTAATGTCATAAGTTGATGACATTAGTTATCATTTATGTCAAGGAAAATAAAGGGTTAATGGTTTTACCATGACAATGTTTGTAAAAGAAAAAGGTGACAAATTCTTTATCCAAAGAAAAGGTCCAAAGGAGAAAAGGAAATTATAATATTTAAATCTATGAATATTTAAATAATTATAATAATTAAAAAATTAAAAGGACCCAAAGGTTAAAATATAAATTATAATATTTAAATCTATTATAGATTTAAATTATTATAATAATTTTAAAGGTTTAATGTTGGGTGCCAATGTTGAAATTTCAAATACCTTCCCAAGTGCTAACATGAAGGATCATAAGGGCAAATGCATATATATAAAAAAATATATATATATATATATATATATATATATATATATAACATAGAGTTTATTGCAAAAGTAATGGTGGTAACTTTGTGAAAGATTGTATGTGCTTCATTTGTGGTTACGTGGGAGAAAGGACAAAGGGGCAGTGCTTTTTTCAAGGTCAGATTCGGGATAAAGCATGGTGATAGCAAAAAATAATCCCATCTAGGCAGCTAGCCCAGATGGCAGATCCCTTGGTTCTAAGTCATAGCACCAAGGAGGTCTTGAGTTCAAGACGCGGCGAAGGCAGAGAGTAAAGGTTTTTGTTGAAAAACATTTTTGCGTCGAATACAGGGAACAAAGAGAAGTGCATGCAATTTATATTTCGTGTGGATGGCCAACCCACACAGTTGCCTAGCCGAAGCTAGGGCACAGGATAGTAAGCAACACCGGTTCAAATTGATATGGTGACAACAAGGGGGCATTAATTTTTGATGAATTAATTATTCGCTAATGCGTATGCACTTGCTTAGGGAGTCATAAGATGATTATTTTATTATTTTTTATTTTTGAATTAAAAAGGACAATGTGGAGTAATTAAGGTTGTTTGAATTAAAAAGGAGTTTTACCTAGTGATATGTGTGGTGTATTAAGTAAATTATGTGATGGTCTTGTTGAAGAATTGAGGTGCAATGAATTATTTTATTTTAAGTAGGAGGTATAAGGTGTATAAGAAAATTTATGTGTGTAATTTTTTTTATTGGGTTAAATTTTATTTTGCAAGATTAGGAGCAATGAGGTGTAAAAGTGACTTGATAATTTTATTGTAAATTCTTGCATGGTGAAATGAAGATATGAAAGGTTTTGTTGAGTTTTAAAGCTTCATATTTGAGAATAAAAGAAGGATCCTAGAATGTCATTTTTAGATTTCATTGAGCATATCTTTTTGAGAAGAAAATTCATGTGGATGTTTTGAGAGTGTATCTTGTAATCTAACCCTTGAAGTGGCACTTGAAAATTCAGTTATTTATGAGATAGAATTTTGAAAACATATCTCCATAAAAGAAAATTAAGAGGTATGGGCACATCATTCCTTGCTTAAAGTGTTTTATTAAAGTGAATGTTTTGGAACATAAGGTGGAGTTAAAAGGATTGTTTGGTATACATTGTTGGAAACGTTTGAGTTAGAATTTATGCTTCATTGTTGAATGTTTTTGGAAAAATTTAGGATAGAGTTTGAGAACAATCTGTGCTTTTGTTGTTGAAAGATTTTGATAAATTGTGCTAGATATTGTTAACTACTTGTGCTAGGGTTGAAGACAAGTTTTTGCATCTTTGTGAAACATTTTTGAGCATGTGTTATAAGCAGTTATGAGAATATATTAGATCAAAATTTAGCAGATATTATGAGAAGGTTAGAGGTAGACTTTTGAGAAGGTTTGAGGTAGATTTGTGAGTAGCTTAGAAGCAGACTTTTGAGCAGATTTGAGGTAGACTTGTGATCAGGTTAGAGGTAGATTTGTGAGCAGGTTAGAAGAAGACTTGTGAGCAAGTTTAAGATAGTGTTGTGAGCATATTGGATCAGTGTTGTGAGTAGATTAGATCCGATTTGTGAGCAGAGCTGATCGAAGTTGAGTAGAGTAGAAGGGATAGAGTTCTCCTATGGAGAGAGATCCAAAACTAGAGTAGAGGAGATAGAATTATCCTATGGAAAGAGATCCACAAACTAGGGTAGTAGGAATAGAGGTCTCCTATGGATAGATATACACAAACATGAGAAAGGATATTGGTGTCTCCTTTGGATAGAGGTCCATAAACATTGTAAAAGGGATTTGATTCCGAAAAGATTCATTAAGAAAAATTTATAAGGAATATTTTCTTCTTGGAGTAGCCCATATTGGATGAACCATGTTAAATCATGTCTCTCATGTGTGTGATGATGTGTACATTTTTTAATGCTTTGATATTATTCTTGTTATCATTTGGATTGAAAAGTAAATTTTTTATCTTATATTGTTCACCCCCCATATCAGTATAATTTTATGTTCTTCAATTGATATCAAAGCGGGTTCCTTCATGAAAATCCTAATAGCTTGAAGGAAGATCCCACAAGAACATACATGACCTCAGAAAATGGAGAAGTCATGATCGACATAAAAGAGGAATTTATTGTTGCTCTTAGAAACATGGAAAAAGTTAGAAGGAGGAATTCAAGTTTGAAGGCTTAAATCCAAGAGGATGAGGAAGCAAAGATGAAACTTCTACAAAATCTCATAGAGCTCAAGGTAAAAATTGAAGAAGGAAGGAAAATTGAACAGGATATGGTAGAACAGTTAAAGGCAAAAGATTTAGAATGTGAAAGGTTGGAATCTAAAATTCTCTCTAAGAAAGTAAGTTGAAAAGACTAAGGATAAGTTACAACAAGATATAAAGTTAGGAAAATAGAAAGAGGATTCAAGGTCCCAAGGAACAAAGATATCAAAAGAAGAAGATCCCATGACTTATGCTAATGAATTGAAAGGTATAAGCATCAATAAGGAAGAAAGCAGAGAAGATTCATGGAAAAAATTCAATTACAGGAACAACAAAGGAAGAAGCATGCGACCATATTATTCAAGGCAATCTAATAGGTTACAAAATTTCTTCCATGGCTATTATTTTTCATGTAATAAATATAGTCATAGAGATGTACATTGCACTGTTTGTGTGAGAAATAATATTGATAGAAACTTCAATTCTTTTGCACCTCTCATGAATGAAAATATCATCTGTTACAAATGCAATAACTTTGGGCACAAGGCCAAATGGTGTAAAATAGTATTTCCTAAATTAAGTAAAAATGAGGATCAGAAGGTTCAAAATAATACAACCTCAACAATTTGGAAAGAGAGAAAAGAGCAAGAAAAGGTGAAGTCAATGTTGGTACAAATAGCTCTTCATGTACAAGATAAGAGAAATCAATGGTTTCTTGATAGTGGTTGTTCAAGTCATATGACAGGTGACAAGAGTAAATTTATTTTACTTAACTAAATCAATGGAGGAGCAATAAAATTTGGTGACAATGGTTCAGAAAAAATCTGTGGGAAAGGGACTTTGATCTTAGATAATGAAAAATAAAAGACATAAAATGTATTGTATGTTAAGGAATTAAGGCACAATTTACTAAGTGTAAGTCAACTTTGTGATCAGGGGCACATGATCACTTTTCATCTAAATATATGTGATATCAGAACATTTAAAACAAGAAATCTCATTGTATATGCCAGTAGAACTACAAACAATCTCTACATACTAAGTGAAATTAATGGAGAAAAGTGTTTCTTATCACAAGAGGATGAGAGTTGGTTGTGGCATAGAAGAATGGGTCATCTAAACTTTGAAAACATAGTGAAAATAAGCAACAAATAGGTAGTCAGAGATTTACCCAAGATAAAAAGACCACAAAGCACAATTTGTGCACAATGTCAGCATGGAAAGCAAACAAGAACAAGTTTCAAATTGAAAGAATTCACTTCATCTGAACCATTGAAACTAGTTCACATTGATTTATGTGGTACTACAAGGATAAAGAGTTTACAAGGTGAAAGTTACTTCATGCTATTTATAGATGATTTCTCCATAATGACTTGGGTAGCTTTATTAAAAGAAAAGTTATAAGCCTTTAAGAATTTCAAGGTATTCAAAGAGTTAGTGGAGAATGAAATAGGTAAAAGGATAAAGTGTCTAAGATCAGATAGAGGAAGATAATTTACTTCAGATGAATTCATAGAATTTTGTGAACAACATGGGATCAAAAGAGAATACTCAGCAATAAGGACTCCATAACAAAATGGGGTAGTTCAAAGGAAAAACAAAACTGTTGAGAATATTGCTAGAGCTATGCTAAATGAATCTAAGATTTTAGATGGGTTTTAGAGAGAGGAAGTTCATACAACTCTCTATATCATAAATAGATCTCAAATAAGAGTTAGTGATCATAAAACTCCATATGATCTTTGGAAGGGAAGACCAGCTACTGTGAAGTATTTCAAAAATTTTGGAAGTAAATGCTACATTAGATAGGAAGATAATTTTTTTTGTAAGTTTGACTCAAGGTGCGATGAGGGCATATTTCATGGGTATTCCACGAAAAGCGATTCCTATAAATTTTATAATAAGAGGACACATACAATTATGGAAATTATAAATATGATGGTTGATGAATAAATAGGGTTAAAAGAACCAACTCTAGAAATTGTATATCAAGAAGGAGAAAGTTGCCAAGAAGAAATAGGTGAAGAATCAGAAGAAGATGAAACACAAAGAACACCACCTAAGACTCCATGCAAGTATGTGCAAAAGAATCATCCAAGAAATCTGATTATTGGAAATCTAGATGAAATACAAACAAGGAGAAAGATAATAGGAACAAGTGAACATGCATATATTTCTTTTTTGTCTAAAATTAAGCCCAAGGATTTCAATGAGGTAAGAGAAGATAAATTTTGGGTCAAGAAAATAGATGAGGAATTGGATCAAATATAAAATTGTAAGACTTGGGAACTTGTACCATGACCAAAAGACAAGAATGTAATTGGCACTAAATAGATTTTCAAAAATAAGTTAAATGAATATGGTGAGGTAGTCATAAATAAAGCAAGATTGGTATGCAAAGGTTACGCACAAGTTGAAGGGATTGATTTTAATAAAACATTTGCTCTTGTTGCACGAATTGAGGTCACAAGAATCTTTTTAGCTTTCTCAAGTTTCAAAAACTTCAAATTTTATCAAATGGATGTAAAATCAGCTTTTCTCAATGGAGTCTTGGAAGAAGAGGTCTACATTGAGCAACCTGAGGGCTTCAACCTAACTGATAAGCTAGATTATGTATGCAGATTAAATAAGGCTCTTTATGGACTAAAGAAAGCTCCTGGAGCTTAGTATTCAAGGCTGGATAAGTATATTTAGGAATAGAGTTTTAGAAAAGGAATAGTTGACAATAATTTATACATAAAAAATTAAGGAAATGACTTATTAATCATGGTTGTTTAAGTGGATGATATTATTTTTGGAGGCAATAATGATAAGATGTTTCAAAAATTTACAAAGAGTATGTAAAATGAATTTAAATGTCAATGCTTGGTGATTTGTCCTTTCTTGGACTACAAATTTCACAATCATAGAAGGGTGTATTTCTCTCACAAACCAAGTATATAAAAGAAATGCTGAAGAAATTCAAATTAGAAGACTACAAACCAGTAAGTACCCCCATGGTTACAAGATGCAAGTTGAGTAAAGATGATGAATCTCCTAAGGCAAATCAGACATTGTATATATCTATGATTGGTAGCTTACTATATGTCATAGCTATAGGACCAGATATAATACAGGCAGTGGGACTAGTGGCAATATTTCAAGTAGCACCAAAGGAAACACATGTACTAGCAGTAAAGAGAATTCTTAGGTATTTAAAAGGGACTATGGATTTTAGACTCTCGTATCCCAAAAGTAATAATTTCACCCTCATAGCATATACATATGTAGATTGGATAGGCATTATTGATGATAGAAAAAACACAAGTGGAGCGTTCTTTCTTGGAGATTGTTTAGTCTCTTGGCTAAGCAATAAATATGCATCAGTATCCTTATCCACAGTAGAGGTATAGTATATTGTAGTGGTTTCTTGTTGTACACAAGTGTTATGGATGAAGCAAACTTTAGAGGACTTCAAGATAGAGCATGATCATCCCATATCTATACTATGTGATAATACAAGTGCCATAAACATTTCAAAGAATCCAATAATGCACTCAAGGACCAAGCACATTCCTATCAAATATCATTTTATGAGAGAATAAGTGACGAATAAGCAAGTCAAATTGGAATATGTTACTACAAAGGAACAAATTGCATATATTTTCACTAAACCACTTCCAAAAGAAACTTTTGAGTATCTTAGAAGGAAATTGGGAGTAGTTTTACTCCCACCTCAAAATTAATCACCTCAAGAAGAGGAGGGGGGAGGGGGCTGAGCTAAGATTCTTATATTTAGTCCCAAAGGAGTCCCTTTATCATTGATGTCAAAGGGGGAGAGATTTGAGTAAGGGGTGAGCATTCAGTTAGGGGGAGCATTTTCTCAAGGGAGCAGATTTGAAATCCAATAGTTGAAAAAAGAATCTTTAGAAAGGGCTGCCATCAATGACAAAGGGGAATATTGTTGGAAATTGAGTATATTGTTGTCATTGATGTCAAAGGATTAATGTCATAAGTTTATGCCATTAGTTGTCATTTATGTCAAGGAAAATAAAGGGTTAATGGTTTTACCATGATGGTGTTTGTAAAAGAAAAGGGTGACAAAGTCTTTATCCAAATAAAATGCCCAAAGGACAAAAGGAAATTATAATATTTAAATCTATGAAGATTTAAATAAATATAATAATTAAAAAATTTAAAGGGCCCAAAGGTTAAAATATAAATTATAATAATTAATTCTACTTTAGATTTAAATTATTATAATAATTTTAAAGGTTTAATGTTGGGCACCAATGTTAAAATTTTAAATACCTCCCCAAGTGTCGACGTGAAGGATCATAAGGAAAAATGCATATACATAACATAAAGTTTATTGCAAAAGTAATTGTGGTAATAATTATGCAAAAATTCTAGTTAATGCATGTGCAAACTTTGTGAAAGATTGTATGCACTTTGCTCGTGGTCACATGGGAGAAAGGACAAAGGGGAAATGCTTTTTTTGAGGTTGGATTTGGGATAAAGTATGGTGATAGTGAAAAATAATCCCATATATGCAGCTAGCCCAAATGATAGATCCCTTGGTGCTAAGTTGTAGAAGCAGGGAGGTCTCGAGTTCGAGACGCGATGGAGGTAGAGAGTAAATTTTTTTGTTGAAAAATGTTTTCGCATTGAAGACAACGAAAAAAGAAGAGTGCATGCAGTTTAGATTTCATGTGGGTGGCCATCCCACATGGTGGCCTAGCCGAAGCTAGAGCGTGGGCCAATAAGTAGTGCTGATTCGAATCACAACAATGACAGCAAGGGGGCATTAATTTTTTATGAATTAATTATTTGCTAAGGCTAAGGTATGTGCTTGCTTAGGGAGTCATAAGGTTATTATTTTATTAGTTTTGATTTCTGAATTAAAAAGTACAATGTGGAGTAATTAAGGTTGTTTGAATTAAAAAGGATTTTTTCCTAGTGCTATGTGTGGTGTATTAAGTAAATGATGTTATGGTCTTGTTGAATAATTGAGGTGCATAAAATTATTTTATTTTAAGTAGGAGGTATAAGGTGTATAAGAAAATTTATTTATGTAATTTGTTTTGTTGGGTTAAATTTTATTTTGCAAGATTAGGAGCAATAAGGTATAAAAGTGACTTGATAATTTTATTGTAAATTCTTGCATGGTGAAAGGAAGATATGAAAGGTTTTGTTGAGTTTTAAAGCTTCATATTTGAGAATAAAAGAAGGATCCTAGAATGTCATTTTTAGATTTCATTGAGCATATATTTTTGAGAAGAAAATTCATGTGGATGTTTTGAGAGTGTATCTTGTAATCTAACCCTTGAAGTGGCACTTGAAAATTCAGTTATTTATGAGATAGAATTTTGAAAACATATCTCCATAAAAGAAAATTAAGAGGTATGGGCACATCATTCCTTGCTTAAAGTGTTTTATTAAAGTGAATGTTTTGGAACATAAGGTGGAGTTAAAAGGATTGTTTGGTATACATTGTTGGAAACGTTTGAGTTAGAATTTATGCTTCATTGTTGAATGTTTTTGGAAAAATTTAGGATAGAGTTTGAGAACAATCAGTGCTTTTGTTGTTGAAAGATTTTGATAAATTGTGCTAGATATTGTTAACTACTTGTGCTAGGGTTGAAGACAAGTTTTTGCATCTTTGTGAAACCTTTTTTGGCATGTGTTATAAGAAATTATGAGTATGTATTAGATAAAAATTTAGCAAAGATTGTGAGTAGGTTAGAGGTAGAATTTTGAGCAAGTTTGAGGCAGACTTATGAGCAGGTTAGAGGTGGACTTATGAGCAAGTTTGAGGTAGAATTGTGAGCAAGTTTGAGGTAGACTTGTGATCATGTTAGAAGCAGACTTGTGAGCAGGTTTAAGATAATATTGTGAGTATATTAGATCAGTGTTGTGAGTATATTAGATCAGATTTGTGATCAGATCTGATCAGAGTTGAGTGGAGCAAAAGGAATAGAGTTCTCCTTTAGAGAGAGATCCACAAACCAGAGTAGAGGGGATAGAGTTCTCCTGTGGAAAGAGATCTACAAACCAGATAAGTGGGGAGAGAGGTCTCCTATGGATAGATATCCACAAACATGAGTAGAGTGGATTGGTGTTTCCTTTGGATAGAGGTCCATAAATATTGTAATAGGGATTTGATTCCCAAAAGATTCATTGAGAAAAAATTATAAGGAAGATTTTATTTGTGGAGTAGCCCACATTGGGTGAACCACGTTAAATCATGTCTCTCATGCTTGTGATGATGTGTGCATTGTTTAATGCTTTGATATTATTGTTATTATTATTTGGATTGAAAGTAAAAAGTTTTATCTTATACTATTCACCCCCCTCTTAGTATAAGCTTATGTTCTTCACTTCCATCGAACCACTATCTAGCATAGGAATTTTAATAGAATTTCTATATTGAATAACCCTAAGGGATATATCACTAAGGACTCTCAAGAGAATGGTATTTTGGTAGAGAACTATTTTAGATGCTTCCTAAATAAACCACTGATAGAAAGAGTACAAGCAAGAGAACGAGTAATGATTGTCATTCCCTTGATGGTCATCTAAGAGAAAAATGGAAGTTTCACTAATATTGTTAGTCTAGAAGAGGTGGAAGATGTTTTTTTAACATTAATAAAGAAAAATTATTTAGGTTTGATGGCTGTCCCAATGATTTCTACCAACGTTACTAGGATATCGTTAAGAATGATATCAATCAAGTGGTGGAGGATGATCATAACTCTGAGCAAATTCTAAGAACCCTAAACTCCACTTTCCTGACTCTAATCCCTAAGACCTATCAATCTACTCATATATAGAACTTTAGACCTATCTCCTTGTGTAATACCACTTACAAAATTATTGCTAAAGTGATGGCTAAAAAAATCAAGAAGAAATAGGACTCAATAATTTCTTGGGAGTAGGGAGGATTTGTGCATAGTAGACAAATCCTAGATAACATCCTCATCATTCAAGAAATTTTCCACTTCATGAAGAATAGTAGATCTAGGGAGATGCTTATTAAGTTAGACATGACTAAATCTTCTGATCGGGTTAATCTAAACTTCCCTTTAAAAATCTTGGAAAATTATGGCTTTTGTCATGAGTGGATTGAGTGGGTGAAAGTGTGCATCTCCTCAATCATAGTGGCAATATTGGTGAATGATTCTCTTACTACAATATTTACTCTATCTAGAGGCCTAATATGGGGGACCCTCTTTTCTCCTTACCTCTTTATTATTTTGGTAGAATTTATAGCAATATTTCTCTAAAAAATAAGAGTTATGGTCACTTAAAGGGTGTTTATGTGGCCAAGAACGAGCAAAATATTTCCCACCTACAATTCATGGATGACACTTTGCTTATGGGTGAAGCCACTATCAGATATGCACAAATATTTAAGGATAATTTGGAGGATTATCTAGCCATATTTGGTGATGGAATCAATGTGATGAAGTCCTCATATTTGTGTCTAAGCAAATATTTCTAGGTTTCTTAGTTTTGAGAGGTCCTCTCTTCCTTTCAAGTACTTGGGATTTCATTTAACTAATTCTAATCCTAAAATATTGTATTGGAGTGAAATTATATCTAAATTTAGAGATAGGTTGTGGGGATGGACTTTCAAATGGATTTCCTCAATTGGCAGATTATCCCTTCTCAAGTTTGTTCTCCAAGATCTTTTGATATACTTCTCTACTTTATTAAAACCTATAAAGGTTTTAAAAAAACTTCAAAAATTTCAAAAGGATTTTTTTGTTGGAAATTTTGAGTATATTGTTGTCATTGATGTCAAAGAATTAATGGCATAGGCTAATGAAATTGGTTGTTATTTATGTCTAGAAAAATAAAGGTTTAATGGTTTTACCATGGTGGCATTTGCAAAAGAAAAAAGAAGAGGTTTTCCAAAGAAAGGGTCCAAGAAGAAAAAAAAAATTATAATATTTAAATTGATGAAGACTTAAATAATTATAATAATTAAAAATTAAAGGACCCAAAGGTTAAAATAAAAATTATAATATTTAAATCTACCTTAGATTTAAATTATTATAATATTTTAAAAAGGTTTAGATGGCACCAAAATCTGAATTTGCATGAAGGCATTTTTCCAAGTTGAGCCGATGTCCAAAGTCAAAGGGTAAAGTGTATAAAAAGATTAATATTTTTGCAAACCAAAGTTTTAATCATCCCTGAGAATTAATATTTACACTTTTGTTCGGCAAGTGGTGGAGGTAGAGAGAGAGGCTTCTGCGTGTTTCGAGGTAGTGTGAATATTAAGATGGAGGGTGCCCAAACACCATCTGACATAGGACGGTAGCCTAGCTAGAAAGCTTGGCTTGCGAAGCACATTGTAGGTGGTAGGTTCGGTGTTTGATTCGCATGAAGGATTTTTGCGTGATTGAAATCTTTTGCACCAGTTGTAGACGAGAAGAAGGAGCATGTGTTTCTTGGGCTTGTGTGGGCATCTAGCCCACATGGTGTTTACCCTTGTGCTAGGGCATGGGGGCTAGCGAGATCACGAGTTCGAGCAGCGGTGGTAGTGCTTGAGGGCAGAATTAAATTTTTTAATAGGTATGCATTTTGTGCTTGGTTAGGGAGTTTTAAGGGTTAGTTAATTTTTATCAAGTTGATGTAAATTGGTAGGGAGTTATAAGGGTTAGTCAATTTTTATCATTATGATGTTAAATGGTAGGAAGCTATAAGGATAGTAAAGTGATTTGATTTTTGTTTTAGAAAGGGATGAAAGGTGAAATTTCATATTGCTAGTGCTTGTTGATGCATGAGATGAAGTGATATTTTATTGGTCTTATTAAAATTTTATAAGTGCATTATTTTCATAAGAATGAGGTATAAGGTGTATATGAGAAATTCCTGTGTAATTTTTGGTTTACCTTGTTGAGTATCGTCATGCAATAATAGGAGTAAGAAGTTATTAATAGTGGTTTGATATTTTATTGTAATTTTTGTATGGTAAAATATCTTTTGAGAAGAAAATTCATATGGATGTATTGAGAGGGTATTTTGATATATAACGCTTGAAGTGGCACTAGAAATATCAATTATTTGTGAGATAGATTTTTTAAGACATGTCTCCATAAGAGAAATTAAGAGGTATGGGCACATTATTCCTTTTTTAAAGTGTTTTGTTGAAGTGAATGTTTTGAAACATAAGGTGGAGTGAAAAGGATTGTTTGATAAGCATTGTTGGAAATATTTGAGTTAGGATTTGTGCTTCATGGTTGAATGGTTTGGAAACATTTGGGATAGAATTTGAGAACAATCTATGCTTTTATTGTTGAAAGGGTTTGAGACATTTGAGCTAGAGATTGTGAACTACTTGTGCTAGGGTTAAAGATAAGTTAGTGCATATTTCTGAAATATTTTGAACATTTATTTGAGAGATATTGATAGCAATTGTGAAGGTGTTTGAGATAAATTTTATGAGGGAAATTGTGCATTTGTATGATTGATATTTGAGAGAAAATTTGCAAGAAGAATAAACCAGTTTTGTTATGCATTGTTTTGATTTGATTTGAAAATGATTTTGCAAGAGATAGAGAGTGGTTAATTGAGTACAAGATTTGTGAGTGTGAAACATATTGAGTTTTTAATAGAGCATATCATTCTCTATATGTTCTAGAGGTTAAACAAACTCTAAGTAGAATTTGTTTGTGTGAAGAAAGCTTTTTGAAAGAGATTTAAGTTGTGTTTGTATGAAAGTATTTGAGAAGGGTTGAGGATAGATTTGAGCAAGTATTTGAGAAGGTTTGAAGATATATTTGAGCAAGTATTTGATAAGGCTTGAGGACATATTTGAGCAAGTCTTTGAGAAGGCTTGAGGATATATTTGAGCAAGCTTTTGAGAAGGCTTGAGGAAAAATTTGAGCAAGTATTTGAGAAGGATTGAGGGCATATTTAAAACATAATTGAGAACAGGTTTGATTGTTGATTTGTTCAAGCTTTGTGTTAAGGATTGGGGTAAATTTGAGACATAATTGGTGCAAATTTGTGAGTAGAGTTAGAGAAGATTTGTGCTAGATCTAAGAAAAAATTTGATGCAAATTTGTGAGTAGAGTTAGAACATATTTGGGCTAGAATTGAGACAAAATTTGGTGTAGATTTATGAGCATATTTAGAGCAGATTTGTGCTAGACTTGGGTAGATTTTGGTGCAGATTTGAGACAGAGTTGAGAGTAGGCTTTGGAGGTGACAGAGCAAAGAGGATAGCAATATCTAGTGGATAGAGATCCATAATCTAGTGAAGTGGGTATAGAGATCTCCTATGGAGAGATATACACAACCCAGAGTAGTGGGGGTAGAAGTCTTCTAATATATCACCAACTAGAGCAGAGGGGATAGAGTTCTCCTGTAGAGAGAGATCCATGAACGAGAGCAAGGGGAAAGATTTCTCCTGTGGAGAGAGATCCATGAACTAGAGTAAGGGGAAAGAGTTATCCTATGGAGTGAGATCCATGAACTAGCTAGGGAGATAGAGTTATTCTATGGAGAGAGATCCACAAACTAGTTGAGGAGATAGAATTCTCCTGGATCAAGTTTCACTAACTAGAGAAAAGGCGAAAGAGTTATCCTATGGAGAGATATTCATAAATTAGAGCATAGGGGAATGGTGTCTCCTTTGGATAGAGGTCCATAAAAATTATAATAGGGAATTGTTTCCCAAGAGATTTGTTTAGAAAATTTAGAAAAAATATTTTCTCCGTGGAGTAGTCCACATTGGGTGAACCACGTTAAATTTGTGTCTCTCTTGTGTGTGATGATTTGTGCATTGCTTTTATTATTGCTATTAATATTTCTATTGATAATATTGGATAATATTATTTGGGAAAGAATAGTAAAAGTTGATCTTATATTATTCACCCCCCTCTCAGTATAATCTTGTGTTCTTCAATTGGTATCAGAGCGGGTTCCTTCAAAAATTCTAACAGCTTGAAGGAAGATAGTAAAGGAACACATATGGCATCTCAGAATGGATGTTCATCAAATAAGGTACCATTGTTCGATGGGAATAATTATGCTTTTTGGATCATAATAATTAAGACTTACTTGATGGCACAAGGATATGAGATATCGCAATCCATTGAGGATGGGTTCACACCTAAAACTACTCCTTCCACAAATAAATATAGTAAGATGTTACATGTGAATAATGCCAAGGCTATGAATGGAATCCTAAGTGGATTATGTGAAGCATAATTTTTGAAAGTTATGCATTGCAAATAAAAAAAATAGATATGGGAAAAATTGAAGCAAACATATGAAGGAGATAAAAAGGTCAAGATGGCAAAACTACAAAACCACAAGAAAAGGTTTGAAGATTTGAATATGGAATATGAGAAAGATATTGCTACATACTTGCTTTGTGTGGATGAAGTTGTAAATACCATGTGTGGACTTGGATTCAAAACTGAAGACTCTAGTGTTGCTCAGAAAGTACTAAGATCACTTCCTATGACATATGATGGAAAAGTCTCAACTATAGAAGAGATGAGAGATATTGAAAAATCGACTATGGATGAGTTACATGTAATTATCATAGCTAATGAGATGAGAATAGTAAAAGATCCCAACTCCAAGAAAGAGGTAGCTTTGAAAGCAACAAAGAAGACAAAATATAAGAAACCAAAATCAAGTGGTGATTCAAGTAGTAATGAAGAAGCTAACTATGGTAGAATAAGCAAGGACTCAAGAAAGCACAATGGTATGAAAATAGTGAAATGTTTTAACTATGGTAATTTTGGTCACTATGCATCTAATTTTCCAGAATATGGAAGCAGTAGCAGTGAAGAGAAACAGGATCATAAGAAAAAGTAAGGAGGAAAATCCAAGTATGAAAATAAAAATAGGTATAGTCAAGGTGAGCATGAAAAGCAGTTCTTTCAAAGGCACAAGAAGAGTTTCTATGTTAATAAGGGAAGCAATACTTCAAGTGAAAGTGATGAAAGACTTTCAAATAGTGAAGAAGAAGAGATTCTTTTTTTGGTAATAGAAGAGGAAAAAGATGCTCCTATTGAATATAGAGTTGAAAAGTTTGAAGATACTCTTGGAGACCAAGAAGTAGAAAAGATTCAGAAAATGAAGAGGAAGGCACAGTTGATCTAGAAGTAGAACTTATTGTTGCTCTCATAGAATGGAAAAATGTTAGAAAGTAGAATTCAATACTAAAGGCTCAATTTCAAGAATGTGAGGAAGAAAAAGGAAAGCTTATACAAGACTTGACAAACTCAAAAGCTAAGGCAAGGAGACTTAAAGAGGTCATGAATGAAAAGTTAGAAGTAGAAGATTCAGAATGTGAAATATTAGAACATGAGTTAATTTCACTAAGTATGGAAGTAAAATATTCTAAGGAGAAGCTACACAAGTTTAGGAAAAGTTCAAAGACTTTGGATAATATTATCAATGCACAAATATCTTCATCTATCAAAACAAGACTTGGTTTTGAAGAAGGACAATGGAAGCAAGAAGAAGGGTCAAGCTCAAGCTCAAAAGAGGAAGAAGTTTCAGAGGAATAGAATGAAGAAGATATTAAGACTTATGATAATAATTTGAAGAATAGAAGCTTCACTAAGAAAGGAAACAATGCACAAACAATATACAAGGATCATAACAGAGAAGGAAAATGAAGGACTAAGAGACCAGAGGGTTCAAGGCAAGATATCTTCAAAGGATGTTGTTTTTCATGTAATAGTTTTGGTCACAAAGCTATGCATTGCAGGATTCATGGAAAGAAAGAGTATGAATTCACTAAAAGAAATGATAACTCTTTAAAAAATGGATATTTCTTTCAAGGGTATTGCTACTCTTGTAATCACTTTGGTCATAAAGAAATCCACTGTAGGGTTCATGATAAAAATGAGTATGGCTTCACTAGGAGGATCTTCAAGACATTTGTACCTTCTAATAACTACAAAATTAAGTGTTAAAAGTGCAATAATCTAGGGCATAATACCAAGTGGTGCAGAACAAAGTTTCTAGATCTTCTAGAGACAATAAATAATAGGGACACTCAAAAGGATCAAAAGGGTATGTTGATAAATAAGGTTGACAAAGAAAATAAATATTGTATGATGGTAGTAGAAATACTCCCACCCCAAAATTAATCACCTCAAGGAGAGGAGGTGGGGAGGGGGTTGAGATAAGAGTCTTATATTTAGCCCCAAAGGAGTCAATTTTCCATTGATGTCAAAGGGGGAGAGATTTGAGTAAGGGGGAGAGCATTCAGTCAAGAGGAGCAGTTTCTCAGGGGGAGCAAATTTGGAATCAAATGGTTTGAAAAAAATGAAAAAGAATATTTTATAAAAGGGTTGCCATCAATTACAAAGGGGGATATTGTTGGAAAATTTGAGTATATTGTTGTCATTGATGTCAAAGAATTAATGGCATAGGCTAATGAAATTCATTGTCATTTATGTCCAGAAAAATAAAGGTTTAATGGTTTTACCATGGTGGCATTTGCAAAAGAAAAAGGAAGAGGTTTTCCAAACAAAAGGTCCAAGAAGAAAAAAAATATTTTAATATTTAAATCTATGAAGATTTAAATAATTATAATATTTAAAAATTAAAGGACCCAAAGGTTAAAATAAAAACTATAATATTTAAATCTACCTTAGATTTAAATTATTATAACATTTTAAAAAGATTTAGATGGCACAAAAATTTGAATTTGCATGGAGGTAATTTTTCCAAGTTGATCCAAAGTCCAAATTCAAAGGGCAAAGTGTATAAAAATATTAATGTTTTTGCAAACCAAAGTTTTAATCATCCTCAAGAATTAATATTTGCATTTTTGTTTGGCAAGCGGTGGAGGATGAGAGAGAGGCGTCTATGAATTTAGAGGCAGTGTGGATATTAATATGGAGGGTGCCCAAACATAATATGATGTAGGATGGTAGCCTAGCTAGCAAGCTTGGCTTGCAGAGCATGTTGTAGGTGGCAGGTTCAGCGTTCGATTCACATAGAGGCTTTTTGCGTGATCAAAATATTTTGCACCGGTGGTAGAGGAGAAGAAGTAACACGTGCTCCTTGGGCTTGTGTGGGTAGCTAGTCCATGTGGTGTTTGCCATTGTGCTAGGGCGTAGGGGCCAGTAAGGTCATGGGTTCAAGCAGCGGTGGTAGCGCTTGAGGGAAGAATTAAAACTTTTAAAAGGTATGCATTTTGTGCTTGGTTAGGGAGTTATAAGGGTTAGTTAATTTTTATCATGTTGATGTAAATTGGTTAGGGAGTTATAAGGGTTAGTCAATTTTTATCATTGTGATGTGAAATGGTTAGGGAGCTATAAGGATAGTAAAGTGATTTGATTTTTGTTTTAGAAAGGGATGAAAGGTGAAATTTCAGATTGCTAGTGCTTGTTGATGAATGAGATGAAGTGATATTTTATTGGTCTTATTGAAATTTTATAAATGCATTATTTTTATAAGAAGGAGGTATAATGTGTATATGAGAAATTCATGTGTGTAATACGTGGTTTGCCTTGTTGAGTAT